>JAUCMS010000025.1:7433425-7456648 GCA_032357445.1 Enteromius radiatus
ATGTATATAATATGTATATAATATAATTTTTATGTAAATATATAATATTTTAAATTGAAAAAACACTTGAACCCAAAAAGTGATTAAAGCTTCACATTGATATAAAATTATAGCGGGAACACAGATTACTTTTGGTCTAAACAATTAACTCCATTAATAAATAAAAATCTATCAGTGGTGGCACCTAAAGATTGGCTTTAAAATCTGCTGAAAGCATGTTCTTGAAATATACTTAGGAATTTCTATACACACACACACATTTTTAAGCTTACCTTATTATTTTTGTGTAGAACCAATAAGTCTTTATCCAGTGGCAGTCATCTCACGATTCAAATTCAAATGTTGCTTGCTCGCATGTGCTCTCCTCCTTTACTTCTTCTTATATTGTTTTGTTGCAAATTATCAACACATTAGCACACGGCTGCCCCCCCACTGGTGAATTAATGTCATTAGTTTTGTTGTGGCGACTTGAATATTCTTAGTAAGGTTTACTCATAGCAGCAAGTAAGTCATTTTACTCGCCAAAAATTACCTGTAACTTAATGAATCCTAGTAAGTATAACAACTAAGTAAAGGTAACTAAGTATATATAAGTAAGGTACACTATTGGATTTTACAGTGTACATTTAAAAAAGGAATAAAAGGAGTTTGACTGCCTCTAGTGTTCATTTCTTTTGGAATTTACAGTGATATGTAGCCTACTTGCTGGTACATATTTTGTGTCTTGCTAAAAAGCGCACCAAGGAACATTTATGCCAACATAAACATGAACAGGTAGAAAGTATTTATTGTTTCTAGATTTTTAACAAAATGGGGTGAAAATGCTCCCACTCTGACAAACGCACGTCTTTATACATTCACAGCAAAATCTGAGTACAAGCAGAGTACAAGTCGTTTTAGTTTAAAATGAAAAAGACTACCTAAAGTAACCATAGATAAATATGAATATTAATAAATGAACCTTGTTAAAAATCTGCCTATTTGAAAATGATTGTAGCTGATGCTAATTGGTTAGCCAAGTAGATGGCTGATGTGAACTTGAGGGAATTTTTAAATATAAAGTCCCAATATTTTTATTCAACCACTTACAATAGTTACAATAAATTAAATTAATTAAAAACAAAAGATGTGATGTTCAGAACACAGTAACTACAGTAATTATGAAAGTGGGAGCGATGCCACCTGGGGGTGTTTACCCCACAGACTAGGTTTAAAAAAAAATTATGTCATTCTGAAAACATAATTACACTTTCCTTAAATAGCATGTACTCCCTTATGACAAACCTTACTATTTTCATATCATATATAACTATAATGTTCTGCAAAACAACAAGCTATAAAACACCTTTTTTTTTTCTTACTGGTGAAAATTAGATCACTTAACATGAAAGTAGTTTTCTCTTAGAAACTTCACCAGTGTAATCTTCACAGTATCTACTTCTTCACCACTTTTACCAGCATAATCCGAAGCACCAACAAAACGGATATTTTGGTAAAAACTGTTTGGCAGGTAGAGATATTACAAATAAATAATAGAATACATTATACTTAAGAGCAAACTGAATTGAATCTTTTCAGACACTCTATGTCAAATTAATTGCAATTAAATGAAAATGTTATCTATGCAATGAGCTGATGCTGTACATACTGTAGGTAACACTTTATTTTAAGGTTACACCTATTAATTGCTTATTAGCGTGCATATTACTAGAATATTAGCTATTTATTAGTGCTAAATAAGCACATAGTAATGCCTTATTCTTAATACCGTAGTTTTGTACTTAAATCTTGAAATAAAGTGTGCTGCTGAATATACTGACAACCATTTATGGTACTAAAATATACCTTATAGTCATTTCTATAGAAACTTGTATGTCATGTCTTTAAATATATTTGTAATTAGCTATTTGTAATGATAAATTAGCAATATTAACATATTAATTTTAAAAGTAATAGTGAATTTAGTATGATGTCAACACATCTTTAAATCATGACACAACCATGATTATTAAAACATGATTTAAAATGTAATTTAAAATTAATTTGACAAACATGCATTTTATATATATATATATTATATATATAAAAACAGCCATGAAGGTGAACTGTGGTTTTTTTTTTTTTTTACAGTTTTACAGTAAATGTTTCCTTGCGTCTTTCCAGATCATCATTTACTAAATACCACTTTACAATAAGGTCTTATTAGTTAACATTTAGTTGATGTATGTTAGTTTTGAAATGAAAAATGAACTAGTAAATTCTGAAATGATTTTCAAGACAACTGATGTGAGTTAATAATGGCAGAATTGTTAGGTGAACTATACCTTAATTTAAGTATTACACTATAAAAGGAGGCCTAAATTGACGAAGTGATTCAAATCGGCAAAATCTGTTCATTTTCCGAATCTGTCTGAGAGTTATTTCAGTCCAGTGAAGGGCATTTGTCTGATCTAGTCTCATTAGTAACTATGAAGAAACATAACAAAGAAAGCCAGAACTCTCTAGTGACAACAGTGACGTGAAAGTCTGTTACCAGTCAAACAACGATTTAAAAATACTTAGCAATTGACATTTAATAGACGGGTCTGACATTCCGCCAATTAACAATAAGTGCTTTAGGATATTCAATGATCACAAGGGATTCAGGATTTAGGTCTTGTACACTGTAACCCATTTGCAAGTGCACTGGTGTCTTACCCCCGAGAGCTTTTGGTTTATCTCAACCCATCTTGACAGAGCAGCTCTCTGTTAAGAAGATCGTGACTGTCCTTGATGTGACTCCAAAGACTGAGCTCCACACAGTGAACACTTCCTCCAGCAGATGTTACTGCAACATCTATTGCTTCTTTATAGCTGAGTGCACAGTGATTACCGCTTTGGCCATCTTATTTCTCTCCATTTCTTACTGCACATCACCTCTTCCTGCGGACAATCACAGGACAGGAAAATAGAACGCTTTAGCCCCGTGAGGTCTGCTTGGATAGATGTCAGCCGGGTTGTGCGAGTCATCTTTTTGATCTGTTAGCCACAGCGGGTCTAGACAAACAGACAAGTTATTTTTATATCTCATTGGGGAATCGTAAATTGAGTGTCCACTTCAGTATGGTGATTGTTTATTGAAACGTCTACCACATGAGGTTTATAGCGTTCATAGAATATCACTGCACTCATTGCACTCTGACCTCTGAGGAGGTGAGTGTTCATCTGTGTGTACAAGTGCCAATTATAACAGCAACAGTGGACATCGTAGGAAATCATATTTTCGTTTAAGGACGAAAATAAAACAGACCATATTTTCTTTTCATCAAAAATTAAATGAGAAGCAGCATCTATTTTTTTAAATAATTTTTAAGTTGAACGGTGAGTTTGACAAAGTTTAAAAAAAAAAGTCGACAAACATCATCATTACAATATTCATAAAAACTGAGAAATCATTTGTTTCCAAATGACATAAATATTGCACTTCAAGTGTGAACATTTTAAGAAAGGAAAATTTTGTCTTGAAAATCATACGGTTAAATTGTTGCATATACAGTAAATGTGGACATTATGCTACAAATATAAAAATAATAATAATAATAATAATATAATATATAATTAAATAATTGCAATGTTTTACTCTATTGAACTAAATGGTAACATCGATCGACGAGAATTAACGTTTTATGTAAATTACATTTTAGGCATATGCCACTGCTAAGGCTATGAGTTTTAGAGAGCGGTCTGCATAATTAAGCAATTAATTCTCACACCTGTCTAAGAAAAATCACCAGCTCTCAACATTATCTTTCTACACCGTACTGATGCTGGCACACTGTAAGAAATTAAATAATTTTATAGAAACTATTATAAATACTCTGGTAACACTTTAGAATAACTGCACAAAATGAATCATTAGTTAAGCATTAGTAAATAGTCAATTCATTCTTTTATAAAGTAGTTTATAAATGCACCTTTAAATGTTTTGTTCTTGAGCATGTCTAAAGTGTTTAATAATTGCATCATACTGTATTATCAATCAATTTATCATTACCAGTTAATTAGGAGTTGCCAGTGGTTCTTCGTTTAGAAAGAGTAAGTAAATGATCAATAAACATTTATATATACACTTGATTTAAAAAAAAAAAAAAACAGGTTTTTTGTTTTTTTTATCTTGAAATAAATATTTCTGAGTTCTGTATCCCTCTGTGTTCTGTTTGTTTATTTATTTTTTGTTAGGAAGACAACTGAGCTTTTACATTTCATTTTTGTAATAGATATATGCTTATAAATCAAGCACAAGAAATTTGTAGCTTGTATTTTTAAACTGTTTACTAATGGCTAAAGTGTGCAGTTAATATAAAGTGTTAGAAATGCTGATTGTACTTTTGATTGTAGACAGAACTGAGAATTCTCCAGAAAGGCAAAAATCACAATTAAACAAAGTTAGAATCTATTTCAATTCATCTAGTCAATTTCTTACATTTATTAGTTCTCGCAACCAAAAGAAAAAATGGAAATTTGTACCTAATCCTTTGAAAAACATGATAATTGGACATTGAGGTACATCACATTTATGGAAAGTGCCGGCCATATATTAAACCTCTGGTAGAAACAGCCATAATTTATCCATTATCCCTTAACCTTTTGGCAGGCAGTGCTCAGCTCTGGCATAGAGAGATATCAGTGGACATCTGGCTGAATGGCTAAAATGGACAGCAGTGCAGTTATAAATATTCAGGTCTACTCTATTGTATTACCACAAACTACATAAACAATGCAGATGAATAGTTTTCAGAGGTTTGTCAACTTAAATCCATTTTTCTTGATAGATTTTCACTCCTGGTGTCAAGGCAAATCAGACCCCTGCATTTGCAACCGAGTTATTCCACCAAGGGTAAAAATGCGAATCAGAGCTCGGCTCGTCATAGATAATCAAGCCATCAGCATGCAGATGCCAAAGCCAGAGGTACAATCTCAAATGTATAATCAGGATGAAACGCGAGCATGTGTGTGCGTGTGTTCGAGCAGCAACTGATCAGCGCAGACTGTGATACGGCATATCTGAACTTCCCTGCTAGAACTTGCCTTTTACATGCTGTGCTTTTAGTCCAATTGTAATATGCCTTCTTAGTGATGTTGGTCAAACGTTGGCCCTGCTCTGTTCAGATGGATTCTATTCTACACTCTAATTGCAGCGTTTAACACTAATGATGGAACACAGCAGCAAAGGCCAAAGGTGAGACTCTGTCTCTTTAACTGTCCGTCAGCATTGGTTTGGACGCTCAAGGGCACATTAATAAAAAGACTATTTGAACTCTGAGGCCGTAGGTGCTAGTTTTTTTGGTAACTCTCTTATTTCAGGTAAATGGATAATCATTCCAAGTGCTCTTTTGTCTGAGTTGAGGAATAAAACTAAAAGGATTTAAATGATTTCTTCTGGAAAGAAACCTGACCTGTATTTAAAGGAATATATCTGGAGGAATCTCAAAAAGTCTGCCTAAAATACAGGAATATTGGGTAAAGATATTTTGATTGTTTTTCTGAAGCATTCAAAAATAATCTAAAACCAGCTATAATATAATAATATAATATAATAATAATATAATAATATAATAAGCTATAATATAATATTTAGTCATGTAGGGCTGGTTTCCCCCGAACAGGGATTAAGACTAGTCCTAGATTAAAATAAATGGTAAGAGCTGTCTAAACTGGAAAAGGCTTGCACTGAGATATCTTAAAATACATCATTGCCATTGTTTGGTCTTAAAATGCTCACAGATAATGCATTTTTGTAAGACATGTTTCTAAAAATTATTAAATGTCCTAAATTAGCAAAGGTCTAGTCCAGGCTTAATCTAATTCCTATCCGGGAAAACGGCCCTTAGAGTTTAACATACTGTACATGAAAGGCAAGCCATATTATATGGTATGATAATTGCCAAGAGTGTGATTTTAAGAATGAGGAAAATTCTAAACCATATAAGGATAGAGAGGTAAGTATTCCTGTATTGGAGAGGTCTTTGGAGGTATTTGATAAAACATGAGACAGATTTTAGAATTTCTCAATGTAACTGATGTAATTCATTCATAGCCAATGACCCTTGTTAATGACAAAATAGATTGTGATCTGTATTCATTAATAATGTATTTAATATAGTGCCTAAAGAATTATTTGACGGCCAGAAAGTCAGGATAACGCTTTTTTTTTTTTTTTCATCCAATAATTATCATCAATATAATCATTTAAATACACACGCACATGTCTAAGTGACAAATCCAAATTTGTATCCTGTTTATGCACTACCTGTCCAGTTAAGTTGTAATTTGCCTTTTAATTTTTTTTACATTTTAATTTGTTGTATAATTGTAATCATCTTTTCTTTCCTCATTATAGTTCTGTTTGTTCTGTAAAAAAGCTAAACACAAATAAATGTTAAAAAAAAAAAAAAAATATATATATATATATATATATATATATATATATATATATATATTTCTATTGAAAATAGCATACTAATATATTTCAAAATGTAATTTATTACATTGCAAAGCCGAATTTTCAGTCGTCAGAATCTCCAGTCTTCAGTGTCACATGATCCTTCAGAAATCAGTCTGCTCAATTATTATTATCAACGTTGAAAACAGCTGCTTAGATAATAATAAAAACATTGATAATATTAATGTTTTAAAAAGTTACTGAGAAGAAAATCAGGATATTCGCATGAGTTTTAAAGTAATACTGAAAAGAGCTTTGCCATCACATGAATACATTACATTTATTCCTTCAAGCATATATTCAATTGTGTTAATATTTCACAATATTGTTTTGATCTAATAAGTGCAGCCTTGGTGAGCATATAAGCATATCTTTCAAAAACATTAAAATGAGTAATTACTCAAAACATTTGACCAGTAAGCTGTTTTTGGGCAGAGCTGAAAATGACAGGTTTCATAAGATTCCCGGGTCTTATTTTTTGATTCTCTCATATGTGCAAAGTTTTGGTTGATTCATCGTTGTGGACTTTGGTTTTAACAAAGGCACAAACACAAGATCCTTTGTTTGCCTTCAGAATTAGCCAGATAAGATGATAAAATGCAAGTTTTTGGAGATTTACCAAGTGAACTTCAGCAAGCAGCGTGAAAACAGCACAGAATACACAAGTCCCTACATTCATCTCTCTGCTGCAGAGCATGTTTGTGCTAACCATGACCTAAAGCATTACAAAATCATCAACACACAGGAAAACCGAGGCCATACATTTTCCCCCAAGTCCTTGATATGACAATTTTCCTCCGTATATACTTCCCAAGGCTCAATTTACTCTAACTGATGCTGGCAGAGGGGAAAAACAACTTCTAAATCACCAAGTTTTACTAGGTTTTGATCATTAAGAATTCATAATGAGATCATTTACGATATAAAGTGAAGGGAGAGTTGACAAAGTAAACAAGGTTCAGGCCAGATGCATGTGAATTTGGCGAGTCAAGACATTCATCACAGATTAGCACAATTAAAATTCAGTTTCTGGTATCTGCTGTATGCAGGTTTCTCAAGTAATAAGATGAAATAAATTTGCTCACACACTGAATAACCAAAGCAACCTACAATGTCTATGTGTATCTGGATCTTAGTATATTATGCATACATTCATATAACAAAAAAATCTCTTTGATCTGATGATGCCAAAACTGAAAATGATGTGCTTTTCTACTGGAAAGATGCATGTGTTATTTCTTTATGAATAATATACAATATTATTAAACATTAAGCAAGCTCACTTCAATCAGTCTGCATTAGTGGTAGGGATTTTTCCTACAAGATAACAATGTATTTAGAAGTGAGTCATTTGAATCATTCGCTCAGCCAATTCGTTTAAACTCATGAATTCAGAAATGCAAGAACTATTTTCAATAATGGCGAAAAGTTGTGATTAAAATAAGTTGTGTTACCTTGTTGAGTTAGCTGTCACATAAAGACAACGTTTGTCAAATAATGGATGTTTGGGTTGCAATTCATCACAGCTAAAATGAATTGAGGACCAGTCAGTCTTGTATTATGGTAAGATATATTGGGCTCTACATCCTTTTTATATCTTGTAATACGTTTCTTCAGAGGTTCTTGAGGGGTTGACAATTGTAATAATAAAGCTAATCATTGTTAAGCTTGTCTTTGACAATAAGGACGTCATGATATTGCCCAAAAATATGTACAATGAGCCACAGTTTGTTCCCTTTGGCTTTGGATAGTAACTCATTATGCTGGCAAAAAGCATCTTTCTCCATTAAAAAAGTAGCCATGTATTCTGATGCAATACAGTTTCTTATGATAGACATTTTACTTGTGCCCAATTTGTTTTTGAAAGGCTCCTAAAAGCATGAAATTCTGCTGCATTTATTTGTGGAGACTCTTTCATGGGCTCATACTACCCACACTCCACTGTATACGATTTACTCTATATGTTAAGCTAACCTAAGCACACCCCCAAGGGCATTGCTCTTTATTTGACCGACGCACTTCCTTTGATCTGTGATTTACTGCCATTTTCTTCCCAGAATGCATGTTTGCTAGTCATGGCCCCCAGTATGTCCAGACTAGTACCTGCACTCAGAGCTCTCGCACACCAAGTACGAGAGTATGTCAGCGGGTTCTCTAGTGTAGGCATCTGTTGTTGGCTCCAAATCTCCTCAAATAGCAGATTTCTGCAGCTGTTAGTGGCACTCATACAATGTAGTGTTATATGGTACATACCTGCTCCTAAATAGTGTCTTTTTTATCACCACGCACAAACAACGTAACTTGATTTTGAAGAGTGCGTTGATGGTGTTTTAGCCCATGCCACGTAATTACTTTACAAGATGAAAACGAGAGCCTATGGGCTGAATCACAGCCTTTGTAACAAGCGTCTTGTGGTTTACTTCAGTTTTTTTTTACTTCAGACTTTAGACAGAACAAAAACAACATGGAATAATATAATTTCCCTCAGACAACTTCTGCGTAACACAACGCGGTCTATTATGTGTTCCACACCATACTGCTGGTGATCAGCTTTCTGATCAAAATCGTATGAATTATTTGGATTCAGCCTTCAGAAGCATCAAAAATCGCAGCTGGTAGCTGGATGGAAGTGTACGTTGAATGTAAAGAACAGATCTTGAGAATCCAATTCTCTTAGGACTCAATGTTTTTATTCCACTGTAGACCAGATAGCTGTTATTTTATAAATGAGCAGCTAAGTAGATGAAAAATAATGGTTTAGATGCAAAGGGTTTTAAAGCAAGACAACTCCGTTCCTGTTCAGTTCGCTTCTCTCTGACTGACACACAAAGTGAAAACAATTAGCGTCTAATATAGCATCCGCCACGCATCGGTGTCCCACGAGTCAACACCTAGCTTTCATTCACGCCACCATCCTGACAGTTCAAAACCTTAAAACCAAAATGCCTGGGATAATATACAATAAACGTCGTCTTGCAGAAATAATAATTGTATTGCATCAGAAACCTAGTGCCTCTGAACTTTTGATGTGCCCTCACGTTAGCGTGTATGGAGGAAACTTCAATGCAGAAGCGTCATTAGAGATGTCCTCCAGTGCTACAGTGCCCTCTGCTGTTCACTGTGCAACACCTGCAGGGGACGATCAAATATAGTAGGCTAACCATTGTCGGAGTTATTAATATTAATGAATAATAAAAAAATCATTAAAACGGAACAATAACAGGACTGTATGTTAATAATATAACTTCCTGACTTGAAGAATCAGATAAAAATGCTTTAGGGTGCTTGGTATAACGACAAGACTGCCCAATAAACCTTAAAACAACAGTAGGCTAACCAATAAAAGAAAGCAATCGGTCATCATATCCTTATGATTATATGTGCCAGGCGTTTGTCAAAGAAACAAAACATAACGGTCTTTGCACTGATTAGGCATTAGATGCAACAAGGGTACATTTCATGATTTTGAATAAATAACTTTAATGAGAGTAAAGCAAAGTAAACACTAAAAAATGCACAAAATCAATTAAAGTAGAGAACAGTATGCTTGTTTAAAACTAAAACAGTGGTTGATCAGAACGGCATATATAACATGTAACCATGTAATGATTACTGTCGCTCAAATGACTGGTTTAGATGAAAGCTCACCCACATCTTTGTCTCAATGAATCTGATGAAATAATATGAAAAATCATAATATCTAAAGTGCCCGTTGTTACATAAAACAGAGGCCAACTTTAAAGTGCATGATTTAAAAATGCAGAGCGAAAAATGTCTCGGGGGAGGGGGGGAGATGAAGACCTATCATAATTATTTAGACCATATACGCTGATGTCTGACATATATAACTGCTTGATTCCACAGTCATGGTAATACATCAAAAAACGTATACTCTTCACCCAAAAACACAAGGCAGTGGCTCCTATATATTGCACCTATGATCAATTTTAAAAGCCTTTGTTAAACTTTTCTCGCATCATAATTTGAGTATTTTTGCAACCTCTGTCCTCTAGTAACAAAATGACACAACTACAACAACACACTTTAACAAAGAGTAGCCATAATAACCAATTACCATACTCTGTGAGTGAATTTCCAAATTTAAGAAGTGCCGTTTGAACTGGAATATATAGAGTATGCAGTGCATACAGTGAACGACACCCTTCAGTGAACAATTAAAGCATCTTTTTAAATATTATATTATTATCTGATTAACAATAGAAAACCACTGCCCTGCAGAGGTTGTATATTTCTTGTTTATATTATTTTAGGTATTTATTTATGAAAAATCTGTTATTCGGCATAAATCTGCATCTCGGGTCTGAGCTCTGTCTGATGTAAACCTGTGTGGCCCACAGCTGTGGTGTAAAGTCTGTTACTATGAAGCGGCATGCAGCCGTAGTTTGGGAAAACACCCGAACCAGCTCGGCTGGCCTTAGGGACTTTCGGATGTATGGATACATAGCTTTCAGGATAGTCTGAGCGAGATGGCACATACATACTACGAGTTCTTGTCCTGCTTTGGGAGGAGAATGACAGTCTGTGGTCTCGCTCCAGAGTCATTTTTGATTGACCAGATGGATGGCGCGTTTTGACACTCTGGGATCTCTTAGACCTCTGAGGGTCCCTGCTTATTGCACGAATATACTTGTAGTCTTCCTTAGAGTTGCTGAGAGTCTTATACATCAGCCTGTCCTGGTTGCGGTTTGCAAAACTGAAACTATCGCTGGACCCGGTGTGTTTGAAGTCAGGGCAGCTGTATTCCTTATGCAGGGTCAGGTTGCGTGGCAGTGCTGCGGACTCGAGTCTGTGTTGAGGATAGTTGTGCATGGATCGACTCTGCTTCATCATAAAAGCCGATTTGGCTCCCTGCCCACCGCCATGCCTGTCTGACTTTGAGGGCACAGGCATATCAGACTCAGAAAGTGGGTGCTCTGGGGAGTAATGTGACACCATGGTCACCCTGTACTTCCCATCAGCCCCTTCAGTTGAAATCAGCATCTCCTTCCCAGAGTTTGACCTGCTCCTAGTGTGCACTGTTTCTTGGCAATGGTGGTCGCCTCTTACAAGATGAGGCTGGGACACAACTGGACCCAACGGTCTTTCTTTGGCTGCGTTTTCCTGCCTAATGGACTGACTGAAATGACAATCAGATAAACCAGAATTAAAAGCCTCGTAGAGAGAAGGATTCTTCATTCTTGGCTGAAGACCGGCATCTCTGGTCACAAAATTGGACTCATTGTTCACTGGGAGGTTTCGTAGAGGTTTGTGGTAGTTCTCGGTACTACCCATCCCCTTTGAAAAGCGAGAAGGCAGTTTGCTGAGCGTGTAAGAGAGAGTGTATCCATGACTGTTCTCTCGGTACTGATTGTATCGAGCCTCTGAATAGGGGCTGTACCTATACCGAACCTTCCCGTCTTCAAAGTAAGGTCGCACTTGCTGGATGTCCGTTGGCGGTGGTTTTTGGTAAGGTTTGCTCTGGCTGCCTTGACGCTGGAGAAAGAAAAACTTGTCCTCTGGTGGAGTATGCACTGAACGCACCCTACGAATAGTGGGGTAGACGGAGGCTCCATCCAGTGGTGGATACCTTGGTCCTCCATGTTTATAGAGGCCAACTGAGGAGTAATCTTCCCGCTGACCCTTATATTTAATGGACTGGTGCAGGGATCTTGGCGCAAGGGTATTGCAGTAGTTTCTTGAGAGAGCTCTGGGATGGGGATGCCCATCGTCAGGTTGATAATAAGGGGTGCTTTGCCCAACTGGACTTGACCACTGTTGGGGATAAGCAGACCTTTGCTCTCTGGGTCTGTACTGATACACCACACTGGCTGGAGTACTTGAAGATTGTGGAAGAACTTCATGCACTGAGGCAGGCATGGACGTTTCTGCCAAAATGGCTCGAAAGTTGGCAGCATTAGCAGCCTGCTTGTTATGCAGCGCTTCAATGGCTGAATGTCTGTCCAAGGAAGAGAATCTCTCTGAAGGAGGTGGCTGTAAGCTTCCACGTACCTCCATCTCGGCATCAAGGCTTGATCCACCTCCATCTGTACCAACTCCAACATGGCGGATGTTATCTCTCATCATTTTGTGGCTCTCCGAAGCCCGCTGAATCTCTGGATCTCTGCGAGGAGAGATATCCTGAGAGGTCACATGGGTGCACTGGCCACCAGCTGGTGCATCACAACCATCAGAGAAGCTGAGTCCGCTCTCACTACCATGGCAGGCGCAGGTGCTGCGTAGGCTGCCTGCATCGGTGTGGCTCTCAGTAGACATGGTGCTTGATGGATCTGGGAAGGTCCTGCTAGACACATACCGTTCCTCTCTATCAGAGGACGTCTGTAGAGGAGGTGGAAATTGAAGTGTGAAGAGTGGGTTCTGATGATGAACTGGAGAAATAGGTGTGGGAGGTTCAGAGCTCCCACGTTTGCTGAGTCGAGTGGCCTGTTGGGCAGATTCAGCTAGTGCTAGTGCTAGCATGCGAGCAGCACTCTTTACTGCAGGCTGTGGAGTTATGAGAGACACAGACCTCACCAACCCAGGTGTGCATTCAAATGTCACCGCACCTAGATGAATAAAAACAAACCAAAACACTTTTAAACAGAGAATCACAGAGCTAAAATACAACTTAAAAGTGTGGTTAAATGCTAGCTTGGTTGACTTTCTGGCAAATATCCTGTGATAAATAACCTATACCATTTGTTCAGCTAAAATACTAGCTTAGCTATCATTGTTAGTTTTATCTTTTTTTACATCCTTAGCTGTCTGTATCCAAGCATATTCCTTTAAGGAAATGCTAGTTTAGTTAATGTTAGCCATGTTTCCATTACGCAAACTGCACAAAATTGAAAACTGAAATTGAAAATGCGCCTAATCGAAACATCAATTTTGCAAAACTTTTTTATGGTCACATGAGATGGTTTTTCAGGCCATTTGAAAAATAAATATTTTGCAAAACTGCATTGGTAATACACTTTTTTTTTTTTAACATAAAGTCACATGATCACTCTATAAATGTACTATAACCTTCAAGAAACATACGTGGCCACTTGTATAAACCCTTATTTACACTGCACACACCTGTGTGCATTACAGCTCAGACACAGCCACTCTACCAGCACGTTTCAGAAGCATCCCAGAAGTTTTTAATTTACATTTATAAAATATTGCAAAAGTTTAGTGAAAATCTGTAAGGAAAACTTGACTATTGTTAGAATTAAGCTGGTTCCAGGGAGAGTTTAGATTTTGTTTTAAATCTTTGTTTTACTAATATAACAAAAATTAAAAACTGTGAAAAGTATTATGGATGTAAAAGTATTTGATGCTCTTAATCATTTATTTCCTTTTATAATTAACAGCCTAACACATTCAGTTACTGTTTTAAGGAGAGTAAACAAAATAATGAGTGTAAGTGTTGGGTTTGGCATTTTTTCGTGGATGACATTTGTAGACGAACATATGCTCTTTTATATAATATATATTAATAACTTAATTAAAAGTATGAATACAATAATGGTGCTGACCTGAGTCTGCTCTTTTGTGCTCCTTGACTTCTGTAGATCTGCTTTCTGCTTTGCAAAAGCTTGCAGAACGCTGATGGCCTTCACCAACTTTTGTAGACACACTGGGCTTTTTCATGAGGGACATAATGTCAGAAGGGCAGGACACAGTACTACTCTTTGCAACTGAGCTCTTTGCAGCGCTCTCATGGCCAGTTTTAGAGGTGCCCAGTTCCAGATTATTTAAGGTGACTGGCACTTCAGAGGGTTTGTGATTTGCATCTTCAGAGCGCAGTGGGATAAGATCAGGTGGCTGGGAGGGACTTGTGACTTTGTCTAAAGTCTCAGACTCTGTGTGGCAGCCTCCCGCCTTCTTGCGACTGCTTCTTTTCTTATTTTCAGGTACAGTGGGACCAACCAGCTGTGTGGGCTGAAAGGCCAATGGTTCAGTGTCTAAGGAGGATACACCTATAAACTCAGCATCTGCTGCAGGGTAAGGTGGAGAGATAAGGGCTGGCACACAAGAGGAAGAAGAAACAGTGTCCTTTTTGTGGTCTTTGAGACTGGAGCGAGAGTCTCCTGTCAATCTGCTGTCCAGCAGCTCCTCATTAAAGGAGATTGATAAAGCATCACTGGTGGAGAGAGGTCGACGTGGACGATATATATTTGATCCACCTGAGACAAAACATCAGAGATCAGCCTATGGATGAGTAGCAACTGTAAAACAGCTTGTATTAAAATTACATTAAAGATTCTGTGAAATTGGCCTTTCTCCTAAAGCACACATAATGATGGCATGTGAGCAAAAACCAGAGATTATTAAATTATGTAATTATGGAAATGGAAAAAAACTAAATTTTTACCCTCAAAGTTATGCGAAGAGGACAGAGATTCTTCACTTTTAGCAGATCGTAGTGTCCCACTGTCTCCTCTTCCACCTATCAAGAAAGTCAGACTTTTTTAGGCAATTAACATATGAGCAAAGACGCTTTAATATAATCAAAAGTGACAGCAAAAACTTGTTCCTACAAAAGGTTTCTATTTAAAATAAAATGCTCTTCTTTTGAACTTTCTATTCATCAAGGAAATTGGGAAAATTGTATTTCATAATAAAAAAAGAAAATTCTGTCTTTAATTACCTACCAAATTCCAAATGCAAAACCTCTTTGTTCATCTTCGGAACACAAATTATGATATTTTTGATGAAATCAAAAAGCTTTCTGACCTTCCATAGAGAGTAACACAATTGAAATGTTCTCAGGTCCAGGAACATCAGAAACATCAGAAAAAAAGGCCATGTGACATCAGGGGTCCAATCGTAATTTCACAAAGCTATGAGAATACTTTGATGTGAATTGGTGGAGAGAGGAATTGTTTTCTCATAGCAATGTAAAATTATGGTTAAACCCCTGATGTCACATGGACTATTTAAACAATTGTCTTTACTACATTTCTGAGCTTTGAACATTTCTATGAAGAGTCAGAAAGCTTTCGGATTTCATCAAAATATCTTAATTTCTAATGTTCTGAAGATGAACAAAGGTCTTATGAGTTTTCAGTGACATGAGGGTGATTAATTAATGACAGAATTTTCATTTTTGGGTGAACTATCTTTTTAAGCAGAACAACTGTTTTCAACTTTGAAGAAATGTTAACTGAGGACCAAAACAGAATATTTAAATGATTTCTGAAGAATAACGTGACACTGAAGACCAGAGTAATGATGCTGAAAATTCTACTTTTCCTACACAGGAATAAATTATATTTCACATAATTATACAATTATATTGCTCATCATATCCTCATTACTTTTGAGTATTAGTTATAGTGTGAAAATCATGACTAAAATGCCCTCTAGGTTTAGGCAGCTCTCTAGGATTTATAACAAATACAGGGTTATATTAAAAGGAGAGTCAAAGCTGTACCTGGAAGGGGAGTGGTTTTCATCTCATTGGGTTCACTGGGATGACGATGAAGTTTGGGCTTGTCAGTAGCAGAGGACTTTCCCATATTAAAGAAGGAAAACAAGTTTCCCACAGGAGACTTCTTCGCCTTGGTTGAGCCTTTTTTCCTACATTTACCAGCAACAGTAACCGGTTAGTGCTTCACATATGCATTTTTCTCTAAATTATGAAAATATCACAATAGTAAAACCAATAAAAACTGACAGACCTCTCAGAAGGAAAGTCGATGACGGTGTGGAACTTGCCCTGCAGGGCACCAGGCCCCTCTCCCACGTCAATATATTTGCTGTCCGGAGACACAGGAGAGCTGAGCTGGGCTTGAGTCCGGGCCTGGGCTTCCTCTAGAGAAAGCAGCTTGGTGGATGGAGAGCTCACCAGTAGAGACTTGGGTCGAGCTAAAGTAGTGTGGCCTGTGGATTCAGGTTAGAGTTATGAGCTCATTTAAGATCCTTATTAGTAGAGCCTCATCTAAAAATCAATTCTGGCGGGAGGAGAATCGCAGAGGCTCATTTCTCACCTGTGCTGTGGCGGATCAGAGTGCTGAGTTTGGAACTGAACAGAACGTCTACGTGATTAAGTATGAACTCTACAACAACCGACTGAACACGCACTTCCATGAAAGCAGAGGTGCCACTAAAACACGCAGACTCAATCTGTTTAGACCTGCAACGATTGAGGAACAAGCAATGAATGCAACATTTTAGACACAAATCGCATATTTATAGACAAACTTACCAAAAAAAAAAAACATTACCTGAGAAGATTTGGAGCCCAGACAATTGCAAGATTTTTGCAGTGCATGTTGGTGACGGCACTGTATGTTCCCATACGCGATAAATGTCTCATGAGGAACTCAAGAGTCCTGGAAACAAAGCATAAAAACAAAGATTTCCATTAATATGATTATATATTAAAAGGCACAGTTCACCCAAAGATACAAAGTGTAATTTTTTACTCTCCCTCGTGTCATTCTAAATCTTTATGACTGGATTTATTTTGTAAGAGAACATTTTTATCCAAAACAACCACTGGTTTCCACTGACTTGTATAATATCATCCTTCAAAATACTGTATGTGCTCCACAGAAAAACTAAAGTCAAACAGATCTGAAATGAAATTAGTTAAAAATCACTTTATATCTGTATAATAACAACACTTTAAATCTAAACAGAAACGCATATTTAAATTATCCGTTTAACAAATTAACCCAACACCAAAAGCACAAGAGAATGATGTAATCATGTGAAAAATAGAAAACTGCACTTCTTGTTTTCATCAGTAGAGGATGCTGTGCGCTCATCTAACCTGTAGTGTGGTGGAGGCAGCTGCTGGATGACGTCATGGACTTTGACCAGCCTCTCCTCATCAGTGGCTGCTGATACAGCATCCTGGGAAAATACGCCAAAGCATCACCTCTGTGTTACGATACTGGTACTACACAGCTACAGAACACTGGTGTGTCTTTTTAGAAGCGGTTCGATGCTTACAGAAAATTTCTCATAGAGCTGGTAGGTCAGCAGTGGGTTGGGCAGCTCCCGGAAGTAGAGTTTGCACAGCGATCCCACTGAATGAATGTCCTGGACATAGCTGTCCTTAGTGAGATCTGGAACATGCTCTGAGTCAAACTCGTGCCTATAGACACAAGAAGGTAATGCATTTTCTTTAGACTGGTCATTTTATATCTACATTCACAACTGTATTCAACGTTAATAATAATAAGAAATGTTTCTCAATCAGCAAATTAGAATGATTTATGAAGGATCAGATGACACAAGACTGGAGAAATACATTTTAAAATATATCAAATCAGTTATTTTAAATTAGTATAATATTTTCAATATTAAAATTAAAAGCAATATTAAATATTTTCAAATAAATGCAGCTTTGGTGAACTGAACACACTTACATTTATAAGACTGACCCTAAACCTTTGAACAGTAGTGTGTTTTAATTTGTATGAATTTTTCAAGGCATGAAAAATAAATAAACCTTACCTCAGTTTCTGAATGTTAGATGAAATCCCTGATAAGCGGTAAATTCCGTCCACGACTCCATGTCTCTCGATGAACTCAGTGCAGCTTCTGATGACCTGTGGAACTGTTGGAGCAACACATTAAATCTGCACTTTAAATATTAATTACATATATTTAGATGCAATAAACATCCTTTAATGTCTCTCTCTCCTCTCACCATCATGCCCAGAGTTAAGCAAATGCTCTCCGAGGTCACAGCCGAACACTCTCTCTTTCAGGATACCTCGCTGTTTCAGCTTCTGCTTGGTGGGACGTGACTTCATGAAAGTGCGCAGAAATGTGATCAGCTTGCCGTGCTTCTTAGACACTAAAGAAATTGAAAACAAGAAAACTTTTAAATCAATGCTGCCAGCTAGTAACACACTGTACCTCTAAATATGCTAAGGCTGACTTAAAATTTTATTGGAAATTGAATAAAGTATGCACCTATAATAGAAAAGTGATGTAGAAGAACTTTCTTCTGCCTTCAAATCAGTCTCAGTATTTTAAAAATAAAAATGTGTAACATTTAAATACATTTTATTTAATTACATTGATCACTTGATGAGTTAATATTTCTTAATGAACTAATTAAATAATAATAAAATGTTATCACTTTAATTGATGAAATGCATAATAAGTTTATTTTTTACATTATATATATATATATATATATATATATATATTGAAATTAAATTATAATTATATATATTTTTAACTAAAATAAAAAGTGTGTACCTGGTTTAGCCAAAGAGTTGGTCACATTTGAGGGGATTTTCTCACTAATAATTTCCACACATTCAGAAGGAAAAAATCCCACCTGTCAATAGAAAAATAATACAATGAATAAAACTGCTTCATAGCCAACTTCATTTCAATAAGGGTAAAATTATCATAATTAGGCCTACTCTTTAAATCTCTTAAAGACACAGCTGTGAATAAGTCTGTAAATCCCTCTGTGCATAAAATCTTGCTGTAGCACAATATGAATAGATTATTTATATAACTACATATTAGTAGCAATTACTTTACGACATTTATCACCACTAAAATTCCTCCCTTATCACCAATAAAAAAATATGACTGTAATGAGTCGATGTTTTGACTCAGATGTGACATAAAAGCTGCAAAAACAAATTTCAGATGTAACGCAAAGTGATGACAGTTTTCAACACATGCAGGCTTTTTCGTGAAACTTAAAAAATAAAATTAAAAAACAATAAATTATATTAAATTAAATTAACACAATTTAATTAAAATTAAATTAAATTAAAAAAGCATACTTGAAATCCATGTTTGCCTCTCCACCAGCCAGTGTCTTCTTTAGGAGGCATATCAATCACTGATACTATGTCTCCAACCTTTTGAAGAGAAATTATGCTACAGTTACTAATACCAAATCCAAAAATATTATACAACACAATTTAAAAAAAAAAAAAAATATATATATATATATATACCTCAAAAGAGAGTTCATCTGCTGCTTGGGCGATGTAGCGCTTTATGACATGGGCCGCAGCTACAGCGGGAACATTAATAGAGGATTCATCATGAACCAGCAGGTGATTCCCTTTGTTATCAATCTAGGAGAGTGAAGAAAGATTATTCAAATACGTATATGAACACATGCATATAATCAGCTACCAATAAAACATCACCTTATGTAATGATTTCATATTTCCTTCTATGATGACTCGAAAGGTGCAACATCAGTGTGAAGCATACACAATAATGCTGGGAAAGTGCAAGCTCATGCGACTGAGCATGTTGAGACAAGTAAAGTCAGGTGTCTCTTATCCTTGTTAATGTCTAACCGCATATAAAAAATGGGTGTGAACTGTTGTTTTATACACTAAGTCTGAAGTCTGTCCCAAAATGGGATTGTGTTTTATGAGACATTGCAAGCAATTTACTGTTGTTAAAGCAAAGGTGTTAAACACGCCTCTTTTGTTAAACACACCGTGCCACGGTCAATTCGCTGCCAATCGCGTCTATATTTAAGAGGCAGGATTTGGGCAGGCAGCCACAGGAAGCATTCAGGTGTACTGTAGGTTAAAAATCAGAAGTGACATTAATACCTCCATCCATGTGAGTGCTGGCCCGCAGTTGATCTTGTTATCAGCAATGGCTGAGAGACGGGAAATATACGCAGTGAGCATCTGGGAAAGTGTCTGTGGAGAAAGAACAGAAACCGAGCAGGGATAATAAACAAAGAGACAATTTTCAACGCTCTCATTGTGCTCCCTTTTGAGATATAAGCCTTTGATCCAACACAATAGCTTGGTTCCAAATCCTAGTGACTGGCCTTGTTGTCTGCGATCTACAGCTATCCACTGTACCTTCCAAGGGAGCTTCCTGTAACTGATATGACCCTCAAAACACTAATTTAATATGATTTACATGGGCACCAACATGGTGTGACACATAAATTTATCTCTGTACCGGAGGATTTATGAGTTTGATGTTAGCATGTTGTTAAGCTAACTTAAAATATTAAAAGTCTAATAGAACTTGATTGGAAATATAAACTGGAAGACAGAAAACACAGTGTGAAGATAAGATTTGAAAAAATGTATGAATAGATTCTACTGGTTGAATTTTCCCTGCACTGGGATTGTCTACATGTAGGCTACTGTATCTATGGTGAAGACAGTGTAGTCAATATACTGTATGTGTGCGTGGTGAACCAACCTCAGGTTTGTCCTTCAGGCTGTCTAATCGGGGCAGCTCAGGAAGCTGAGAGAATCTTCTATCATAGATACAGAGGTGGAGATGCTTGTCAAGGACACGAAACTCTTCATATGAACGCCTCACTGACCACTTACGACCCTAAGACACATGAAAAACAATAAGAGTGAATGTACTGTAGGAAAAACAGTTATTCTGAATAAAGCGGAGACAGAAAACAGGGAATAAACAACAATACAGAAAAGTTAAATGTTTCTTGAGCGGCCGGCAAATCAGCATGTAAGAGTAATCCACTTGAATATGTCTACTGTAGTCTCAGAATTACTTGTAGCCTATAGAAGGATCATAAACTCTCTTTTTGTTCAGACGGATCTATTATTGCATGGTAGCATCATAACACCCAGTGTTGGGTTAAGGAGGCTGAATTCATAGTTTATATGTCTGTGGTTTGTAGATTTCATACAACTGTAAAACAATAAGATTTGTTCCAGTGACGGTTCAGAAACAGCAGAGCGGGACTCTTCTAAATCCTTTCGGCTTTAGAAGAAAAAAAAAAAACGCCCTTTGAATTCATATTTTTAGAGTTCTGTGAACAAGTATAAAATTGTCCCAGAGCCCCATTGTTTTAGTATGGTAAAAAACGCAGGTCCAAGAGTATTTATACTTTCAGCTTTGTCTTCATCTTGGCCTCAAAATTCTCTTTTAAAATCCTGTCTTTTCCTAAACCCGGACGCATTCCATGAAACAGATAAATTGCTGTGCAAACTGCATGCGGTTGGCCGGCCTGTTTGATCTGAAGCTCTTAAAGGTCTTTTTATAACTTCACCATTTTTCCTAGGCTCTCGCTCTGTTGCCATAACAAATCAGTGATCCCGGGATGATATTTCTTCTGCTCTGTCACACAAAAAAGGCCAGAGGGGTTCTATGTGAAAATTTCTCTGTGAAACAAGCTTACCTGGCAACAGATCTGGACCAGATATACAGACTCCTTTGAGTCCAGGCCATTGTGTGTGAGGTCGTTCTGATCCTCAGATAAAGACAGCTGTGGAGAGATACACGGAGAG
Source organism: Enteromius radiatus (assembly GCA_032357445.1). NCBI lineage: Eukaryota > Metazoa > Chordata > Actinopteri > Cypriniformes > Cyprinidae > Enteromius > Enteromius radiatus. Next base: position 7,455,131 of record JAUCMS010000025.1, read on the forward strand.
CGAGTCTGAATTTTCAGTATCCTTTCATTCTCCTATTATAATATATTCAACAATAAATAAACAATATAATGTCAAAGGGAGACTTTAAAAACTATACCACAATAGCGTAAATCACACAGCACAATGCTCCATGTGGTAATGAAAGTTTAAAATTGTAAAAAAAATTTAAATAACAAGTATCCAAAACATTTAAGCAACACAATAGAATCAAACAGCTAAATATTTTATAAAAGGCAGCTTGGGTTTCAAATGATAAATAATAGATATTGCTTAAAATGTTGTTTAAAAAAAGCATTTTGACATTTCATGCATCAGTGAGTTCATACATCTATTAAAAATCAGTTGGTCATTGCAAAAAAAATAAAAAAGGTAGTGAGAAAAACTGTAGTTATATATATATGTGTGTGTGTGTGTGTGTGTGTGTGTGTGTGTGTGTGTGTGTATGTATGCATGTTTACAAAATTTAACAAAAGTTTTCAAATGTTTGGCCACTATATAAGGCCATTTAAATGTAAAGAAAAAAGAAACATATCAAATTAAATATGCTAAAGTTTAAACAAATGATTGGCATTAACGTTAACATTAACTTTCATCAAAATGCAAATATTGTGTAAAACATTCAAGGCTAAGACATAGAAACATGAAAACAATTGAAGAAAATAGCTGACATCATGCTGTAAAGCAAAACTAAAGTCTTTAAAATGAATAGTTGCAAATAAAAACCTTGAAAGAGAGAACAAGAGAAATATGTCACACACACTCCTGCTGCTGGAAATGCATTGTAGCACAGCTCAAACATGACAATGGATTTTTAAAGGCTGCAAAAACAGCAGGCCCTTATGACTGACACAGTCAACACATCAAGGAATATTCCCTAAACACTAGTGGAGCAGCCTTTCCAGTGCAATTTTCTAAAGGATTTAACTCAGAAGTTTCCACCGCTGCTGGCTTAGCCCGACATTATATGATCTTCATCAAATAAAAACATCACAACATCTAATTCCCTGCAAATGTAAGCCAACCTGTGAGCCCCAAAATGGATGTGATTCAGCGGTTCCGATAAGCAAATTAAACATCCAGTAAGGCAAACTCCTTTGTAGTGTCTGCTGTAATTTACTTCTCTACATCATCTCAGTAATGCAGACTGCCCATGCATCATTCAACACACACACACACACACACACACACACACCAGCCTCCACATCAAAGACAAGAACTGCATCCCTTTAATTGATAGAAAATGCTGAGCCACTTCAAAGATGCATTAAACAAATGAAACCATTGATTATTTATAGATAAAACTAACAGAAACTTACACAAGTTTTAATGACCTACTTAAGAGCTGCAGTTTAGTAGAGTAATACAAACTGCAGGATAAGCACTTGACAAGGTAGATCTGGCAACATTTTTCATCCAAGCACCAATAACTGGAGATAAATCCATTAAAATAATATAAACATGAATATTTCACTGGTTACAAAAGTGAAAAAAAATAATAATAATAATAATTTTCTAATA
>JAUCMS010000025.1:7456748-7494105 GCA_032357445.1 Enteromius radiatus
TATTAGAAAATTATTATTATTATTATTTTTTTTCACTTTTGTAACCAGTGAAATATTCATGTTTATATTATTTTAATATAAAATATATATATATACACACACACACAATATAAAAATATATATTTATAATAAATAAATACCTTAAAGTAAATTTACTTGAAATGTAAAACAGTGTAAAATATTAAGGCTTATTTTTTTGAGATTATATTTCTTTTTGTTATAAAACTAAATATGACAAATCTAGTGAATCAAACCTGAGGGGAAAAAACAACAACAATGGCATAAAATAAAAACTTGCTTTAAAAAAAGATTTTAATGACACAATTTCAAAAGTAATGTAGGGAAAAAGACAAATATTTCAACTACAGAACACCACATAAAATATGACAGGCAGTATAGTATAGTATACATACATTTTTTGTATGTTTTTAAGACTACACTGTATAGAACCCCATGACAAAGCAGCAAAGGATTTCCATTTCCTCAAAGAGGGTATAATTATTCCTCTCCTAATGAAATAGGATGAATACTCACTGATACACCGTCTGTCTCGTCTTATCAGCACGCTCAGGCCCATTCTTACAGATCCAAGCCGATAGTTCCCTCCAGTCTCGCACCTGAGCCTTTCCTTATTCAGCCTCTCTGCTGATGTTGTGCACGGCTGCTGCACGCAGACGCAGTAACCCGTCACACACACCCCCACAGACCAGCAGCCTGTGCTCAGTCAGCCCAGCTCATCAAAAACAAACGGCCCCGATTCACAGCAGAACGAAAATCAGCAATGCGCTGCAGTCAAAACACGTCCTGTCTGAGACACAGACCTTTTCCAATCTTCATTTCCTCCAGTAGAGGGATGGATGCTGTGCCTAATTACAACCGCGGAAGAGGACAAATATAGAAACAGAGCCCCCCTTCACGCCACCATCTTAGCCCCTCCCTGCACTGGATGTTGGTCCTCCCTCTGAATCCATGCAGAATGGAGCTGCGCTCTCAGAGACCTCAGAACAGGACATGTGCATCGATTTCTGATGCTGTTTGGAGTTCAGTGCAGCGGTTCTTAAAATGGTTGGGATTTTAACATCAGGCATCCAGTGGTGACAATTTATAACCAACATTTGTATTTTTATTACCAAAAACATACTTAAAAATCAAACACTAGCATTCTTATTAATATTTAAAAAAGAAAAATTAGCAAAAAATTACCATAGAGCAAGGTGGGCTAAGGGTGGGCTCATTTCACTCTGCCTAGCGAGCAGACAATAAATGCTGACATTTCAACATCCTAGCCATGGCCTAGCAACCAGTTACAGCACCTTAGCAACCAGCCTATAGACTTAAAAGGTGAGAGGTACAATGAAAAAAAATGATTCATAATATTTACAAAAAAAACGTTTTAATTGGTTGTAATCAATTTATTTTAGCTACATTTAAACTAAGTGAATGCTTTGCAAATAACAATTTCGAGAGGAGCGCTGAACGAACTAATCCCGCACGGCTGGCAGCCGATCTTCTAATCATTCCTCGTTAACTCACGTCCAATCAAACCGTTTTCCCTTCCGCATAAAAACCCCAGCATCACCAGCATCTCGTTTTTTGCATCCCTCCTCTACCCCTTCTCCGCCTACTACCCGAGTCACGCTCTCCAAGGGGGCAAAAGGTGATCGAGCCGAACGCCGAACCCTAGCCCACGCTAGGGCTCTAACCTTTAGGGTTCGGAGTTTGTCGTCCTCCCGGCTTGCTCCCCGGACAGCACGCCAAATTCGCTTTTTAAAAAAAGATTAAGAGAGGAAAGCGTGAACTCTTGAATTTAGTCTACTAACTTTAATTTTTTTTAAATGTTGCTCAAATAAATTGTTTGCAACCACTAACCTTAAAAATATATATTAGTTTAATTTTAGTATAATTTTCTTTCAGTGTATGTCTGTAGTTGGAGTCTTTTGAATGTCAGTGGCTGCCAACCACTCCCTAGCAACCAAACAGAGTACCCTAACCACCGTTATGCAAAACCTATAGGCTATCTCTGTGTCAGAACATCTTTTGACTCATGCCAGCAAACGAGAGCTCCAACATGCTACACATGCTAACAGTGAACAGTCACTTGCTAAAAGAGATGTTAAAACATGTTAAAATTCCTACTTAATTGTTAAAACATGACTAAAAAGGCCCTAGTGACTGCACAGTCATTTTCATTTTTTGTGCATATCTAGTTATTATTATTACTACTGATGTTATTGTTAATGAATCAATAATTATAAACAACATTATTAAAATTTCTATTTTTTTTTTTACATATGCTTACTCTCTGATGATTTGTTGTGTAGGAAAAATGTATTTGATAACTCAGTAATAAAGCATTTAAACAATTTATATAAATAAACTCGATATACTTTGCGATACGTCATCCGATTGGAGCGCTTCGAATCATTCTTAAAAAGCTCTGTTGATACTATTTCCGTGGTATTAAACACATACAGTAGCTATATAAGTTATGTGAAAGTTAAGTTAAGTTGGAATACTCATTAGATTTTTTTTTTTTTTTTGACCACAAGGTGTCAAAATGAGTAATGGTGTATCATATTTAAATGAGTAAAATATAGGAGCACCTACACAATGCCATGATTACCAGTGTATATGTACATTATACAGGGTTGGCCATTTATATGGATACACCTTAATAAAATGGGAATGGTTGGTGATATCAAAATTCCATTCCCATTTTATTAATTATAAATGGCTCACCCTGTATATAATAACTAATACAAAATTAAAAATTAATCTTAAACTATATAATACCATAACTTAAAAAAAGGCTACAAATTGCCATTTTGTAGTGCTAAAAACTTCCTGTCTTTGTCTGTTTTTTATAAACAAACTAAAATGAAAACTAGAAATTGCCCAATGAGCCTGTGTTTTTTCTGACCAAAACCACTTAAACGCACATTGTAATTATGATTTTGCAACTAGGAACTTCCCATGACTCATCAATATTCTCAGTCCATATTCCCAGAAGAGTATGTGCATTTGTAAACTGTGTATATTATTTTGACAGCTTTAAGGAGTACACTCGCATACAGTACAGATAACCTCAAAACACTGAATGCTGTGGTGAAAATGTCACTTTGTAACCTTACCATGACAGGCCTTTCAAAACCACTGGTTTGGAAAATTCCTCTGTAAAAAGCATGCTGAAAGTTTTCCTTTAGCTGAATCTACGAAATCCCAGATCAGCTAAACGTCTTGTAATGCTGGATAAAAGACATAAGCGCATTTAAGATTATAGCACCTGGTCTGGTATTTGCAACGGTTGATGAAAATGGGTAAAAAGCAGACACCAAAGGTCAACGGTCACAGCTTTATGTCACACAATCTGTGGATTAAAATTCCACTTGTATAATAAATTGCACCAAAAGCTTTTTCAGCAGCAATAATCCACAAGGAAATTCTTCAGGTTACATAAAAGCTAGAAAGAGTAACCCATCTGGAGCCACGGCTAATCTACAGTGCCATAAATTAAACAAGGGTTGTCAGCAACTCAATCACATCATGCATCTTCTCTTAAAGATGCACGCCACCCAGGTTCATTGCATGTATTTCAGATGAGGCCAACATCTTAGAGAGCAAAAGTTAATCAGACTCCACTTCATGGAGTTTATAATAAATCATAATCCAGCACTGACCTACTTCATAAACGTAAATCCTGAATCTGGATCCATATATCATATTCTACAAGACTTTCTGATCATGCGTTTTCAGTAAAACTGATTTGATATCAGCATTGCCGTTGAAGTTGCTCCACCTCGAAGTATCGACATTTCAAGATAAAAAAAAAAAGCCTTTCTCTTTCTTGGTTTGGGTCCATTCTAATGAAATTGTGGTGATTGAGGGCTTCCTCCCTTCTGTCCGAGACAATTTATAGCAGAAAACACATAGATTTAATCAATGCTCCAACCAGCTGCTCATACGGAGATGGAGGTGACAGTTCTCAGATCAGTGAAAGCGCATTACAGCTTCAGTAAATCTGGCCCAGTTCCTGCTCCGTCTCCATCTCTCTCTGCACTAGTAGGGTGGAGGCAGGGATCCTGAAAGCTTCTCTGTAAACCTGAGCCGAGGAATGTGGAACATGCACACCACCTCTGGGAATGCAACAAAGGCCACAGAAGGGATGTTAACTCAATACCCTATTCTAGGACTAAACACAGACATGGTTATTGTAAAACAACTACAATTCAAAATTATTAAAAGGCACTGTATTCAAAATACGAAACCAGAGTCAGCTGCAAACAAATACTGCACTTGGTTTAGGATAGTTATTCATGTTTCACCAATTAAAATAGACATTTGCATTTAACATTGCTGAAACTAAAACAAGAGTTTGTGTGTGGTGTGATATCGGAGTAAATGCCCAGAGGGTAAAATAAACATCTGCCTTACATTTCATTTATTCAATATGTCAACAAAACAAAAAAAGCACACATTATTTTAGTATCATACTATTATAGTTTTTGTTAATATTTTAATTGCATTTTATTTGTAGAATTTCAAATTTTATCTTCATTCAGGTTGACATTATAGTTTATTTGTGTTTTTGTAATTATCACATTGTCTTTTTTTATTAGTATTATTATTAGTAGAAGTAGTATTTCACTTTTAGTTATTCACATTAAGTTAAACTAAATGAAAACGCTGCATTGAAAACTGAAAAAGGTATTGTTTTGCATTAAAACAATCTGAATGATCATTTACATCATTTTTAATGTAACATTAATAAAACTATATGTGGTGCATCTGTACAAAATTTAAAACCTATTTTTATTCATTTGAATATTTTAATTACAAACAACAATGAAAAGAAATTCATAAAGTCAGATTTAAAAATACAGCCCAAAACCTGTAGGTGGTATTCAAATACTCTAGTTATATTGTTAATTTGCAGTTATTTCTGAAGATATTCTAAATCTGTAATCTATAATCTATAAAATCTAATAATTATGATCAAGACTTGAACTCATATATTATAACTTTTTTGTTTGTTTGTTTTGTTAAATTGTCCTCAGTACTGAAAAGATTTGTTTTATTTTTGTTCATATTGTTTTTTTGATATTGTGTTCATACTGCATTGTTTATATATATATATATATATATAAAATTTACACCAGGCAAAAGGCACCATGGCATGAAACTGCTGTTATCTGATATGCAATCACTGATATAGTATCGTTGAGCTGGGCACATGAGCTTCCAAAGCAACAAAACATAAACAGAACTAAAGGGCAAACATCAAATTTCTTATTTAACTGCCAAGTTTGGATTAAGAGAGTATCTGTATTCTGATATATGCATGACTCTGGACTCCTCCAGCCCCTGGCCACAGTGTGTCAGTGTGATGCGCTCAGGAGACTAAATGTGATCTAATAGAACAGGAGTCTGTGTGACCTTGAGAGCTGAAACACACAGGATGATGGAGGCGCAGAGCACAGAGCTGTAGGACATGAGGGCAAACTTCCTGTTCCTCAGCTATGACGCCATACCCTGCTCATGATGCATGGAAACAACAGCCTTGCTTCTCAAAACGGTTTACTGTACATACAGTACAGCAAAGACTAAGGAGGGGGGCTCAGTGCTTTTTGCTGCTCTCTGCTGGAAGCCATGAGCATAACAATAAAATCTGGCTGGACAAGAATGTGTTGGGGCAGATTAGTTGAAAGAAAAATGAAGAAGCTGAGTTTGATGTTAAATCAAAGACAGTACAAGAGGAAACTGATAAATCGTAGAAAAAAGAAAAAGATATGGAACAGAAATCACATCTTTCAATTGAAGTGCAAACTAGCTTTTCTGATTTGTTTGTTTACTCGAGAATGCACATGCACATTAACTGGACCAAATTTAATTTGGGGTAAAAATGGCTACTGATTAAAGTAACATTCCTTAAAGGGGCTTTGTGTACGTTACAGTTTGTCTGCAGAGAAGCAAAGCAAATCTTCATGTCCAGTCCATCTCTGCATTAATCATAACAACTATGACCATGAACATATTAAAATGTTACCACCCACATTTATATACCAGCACATTAGCCTACTGCTCAATCTTAGATCAGTTACTGTACTTAAAAAGTCTTAAAGGTACAATAGCAAAGACAACCTGATAAAAGGATAACTAGACAATCTACATAAATTGGGCTATTTTAAAGCATAATACCTTGATTTATGCTATACGCAGATAAATAAAACAATGTAAGGGAAACGTAAGGGATAATTCATAATTACAATTCTTAATTAAAGTTTGAGAATATGTGCATTTTTACTCAAATGTTTGCAGGCAGAAATATTTGTTATTATAAATACTAAAGATTATAAATATTTGAACATTATTTTAAAAAGAAAGTAAAAAAAAAAAGAAACTGAAAAAAAACTTTCCATCATCAAAAATATCAGCACAAATGTTTTCAACATTAATATAAAAAAAAGTTTCTTTCTTGAGCATCAAAGCTGCATATTATAATGTTTTTTAGAAAAATTAAATAACACTGGAATAATTGCCTCATAACAGCTTCATCATCAAAGGAATAAATCACATATTAACATATATAATCAAATAGATAAATTTCAAAATGTACAAATATTTGACATTATAACTGTATTCTTGATCAAATATATTCCTTTAAAAAACAAACAAACAAAAAATCTTATATAGAGGAGTCATCAGTTTACAAATGTCGCCATTTTCTGATGAAATGGACAATGTTAATGTTAAAGATGTTTTATGAATACAGCAGAGTTTAGAGCGAAAGTCGAGATGTTTTCCACAGTCTGCGATCGTTCAGGATAGCACATAGCCTGACAGAGATCAATGTGTATTGCTTGTAACTTAAACCACAGCCCTAATTTCAACATGATAAATAATCTGCCACCAGTGAAACCAAGAGCCCAATTAACACATTCCCGTCAACCCTGACTGATCATGGCCTTCAGCAGGCCTGCGTTTACCATAAAACCCTCACCTGCACAGAGCCAAAGTCAACATTCTCATAGTGGAAGTGGGCACATTCTGCCAGCCTGGGAAAATGGCCTTTGGTGAGGGACAGTCTGCAAAACAAAAAGAGTTCATTAGTATTCTGCTCCGTGAGTCTGGAAGAGACTAAACAGAGAAAGAACTCTTCCCTTGAACATACGAACACCTACTTTTTGACGTTCTTGACCTTCATACTGGCCGTGCTGGCGCATGAGCGCAGGGAAGATTCGGCAGGCAGCTCAGGGACCATCGGCGCTCCTCGTGCCTGCATATACCAACACGCACATGTAAACAAACGGTTACGCAGTGCTCTAAACGCATGAAACGTGACATACAGAAAGCCAGTACACACACACACACACACACCATAACAGCAATGGCGTCCTCCCAGCCTGCAGTCTCTGCTGGCTGCAAGCTCCTATCTTCCTCCCCCTCATCCTCCTCTGGGTGGGGCCTTAAGGAAAAGAGATTCAGAGAGGGGTATGTTGAAATAAGCTTATGCTATGACATACATAAATACAGTACCTCTGCGTCGCACCACTCGACAAAAAGCAATTACTAGGATTGTTTTAAAGTAATAGTTTACCAAAAAATGTTTTGAATCTGTTTAACTGTTCTGTATAACATGAAATAAGATGTTTTGCAGAAATTTTAAGCTGCTCTTTTCCAACCAACGTAATCAATAGGGAACAGGTCAAAAAAAAAATGTTTGCCCTGATTTGCAGTCTGGAGAAGTCTATGCTAATTTTGGGTAGGTGGAGATGACAGATTGAACAGAACTCTTTTAGTTTAGACTAAAATTTATCCTGTTGGAGGATAATCAAACATCTTAAGGATATCAAGAAGGATATTTAACATCTACATAATTTGAGCTGATTTTAAAGCATGGATTAATTGTTTTCATCTGCTGTGCAGACAAATCATGTTTCTTGTGACTTTGTTGTGTTCAAAACAACTTGATAAGTCTAAGTGTGTGATCATTTGCTTAGCAAATTTTTCATCTAAATCATCAATTCAAATCAGCAAGTGTTCTAAGATGTGTATATATATATATATATACATATATAAAAATATTTATTTTTTGGTAATTAATTTATTTATTTTTTAGTGCTGGGCAACGAGCATCTGTGTATATGTATTATATATATATATATTAAAAAACTCACACACAGTATATCTTTTTAAAAATACTTACATGTATTTATTTACATGAATATAATTTATATTACATATATATAAATATATGTAATATCTAAACATTTTTTATTTCATATATATATATATATATATATATATATATACACACACACACATGCATGTGTGTATATTTATATATAGGCTGCATAATACAAACGATTAATCATTGCCCAGCACAACTGTTTTTTTTTTTTTATGCCTACATTTGGGTACCAAAACTTAGATCTCCACAAGCCAACGGCTTTTATGTGTGCAAAGTCCACTACTCCATCAGATACATTCCTTCTGGTTTCTTTCTTTTCCTCACTTTTGGCTGCCTAATCAAGCAGGTCATGCAGACAATAAACTAACCAAGTTGAGAGGCACCACTCCTTACACTGAACTCATGACTCTGGTGAGGAAATAACCAAACAACGGGCTACATGTTCACCAAGGCCGAACTGTGTAAATAACACAAGAGTAAAGCTGCTCAACAAACACACACCAGTCCTAATGGATTTTAGTGTCTGTTAGGATCTTGTACATAGGAAAAGTACACAATCGGATTTGTTAATGAGGGTATGAACCTTATATAATGTCTTTAATCAGTAAGTAAAGCCAGTTAAGATGTGTAGTAGTTAAAACTATCAGATTACACAAACCTATTATGTGAGAAAATAACACTTTAAAAGCCAATCATAATGAATTATACTCAAAATTGCATTCATTCGATTCAGTCTCCAAAAGTACTACAGTAGCTCCCATTTCACATAGACATCATGAAATGATCTGTCCATGTCAGAAATTCTCCAGAGCATTACCCAGTTCACCCTGCAGCTGAGAACATGGCCGGGAGGGTCGAAACAAGGAGACATTATAGAAGATTGGATCAGTGGCGGTAAAAAGCACACTATTGTATGTTTTGTGTCACACAAGGATATCACTTCAATCAGTCACTCAGTCAGTCACAAATGAATCCACCCTTAATAACAAAGAACAGGGCTAAAGTGTAACTTGAAATATGATGCACTCCTGGGGTAAGGAAAGGTGAGCTGGAACAGCTTTAAGGATTGGAAAGCCTTTAGAATGGGAATAAAAGCCTAGAGTTTAGACCATTCATTCGGGAGACAAAAGACAGAGTCAGTGATTTTGTTCCAGAACATCCCACACTACCCCTTCCTCCAAGAGATTAGACCACCGTGAGATTGAACAATAATGCCTGATCCTGTTCTTGGAAGAAAGAGGCAAAAGTTTACTGCCATTTTAAAGTCACAGGTGCAGCATAATCAGTTTTAAACGACTAACTATGGATCAATGATTAATGAGAGTGTTCACAATGAGGGAGTCTTTATCATATTTAGTCAATATTTAGACAATTACAATTATCACGACTGTTGTCACCTGAAAAACTGCTGCTGATGACATCCAATGAACAGGATATTTGGATTCTAACTTAGAATCAAGTTAATAAAGTTAAGAAAAAAAAAATAGTTGTCTGTACTCATAATTTTATATATATTTACGATTCCAAATGATTTTCATTGGTCGCTTTATCGCGTCCAGTTTAGGCAAAAGCTGGCACGGCGTTTGCTGTTGACCAGTTTGTATTGGCATTCGGCCCGAGTATAAAAGTCTAAAAATCCTGTTTCGTTCTCGTGAACCCAGTGTCTCGTCTTGTCTTTTAGGATAAGTGTCTCGTCACACCCTTAATATATATATATACATATATATATATATAGATAGATAGATAGATAGATATTGATATAGATATAAAATAATGACTCTTAAAACTGTAATATTTTTTTTATTTAAATTTGTAAATTAAAAAAAAAAAAAAAGTTTTACAAAATGAAAAAAAAAAGAAAAAAGTAAAATGTTTGTTGTTTCACAAATTTTACAAATAACACATTATTAATGTCACTAATTAGCTAATTAAATATCACTAATTAGCATTGCCATAAAAATGTCAAATTATCTGATATTTTACATTGATTTGATGAAAGTCAGCAATGGTCTTTATATAGTTTCCTGTTTTGTTTTGGGATTTTTTTGTTTTGTTTTGACAAATATCAATTATTATTAGTTTAGTTTTTTAATTATTTGAATATCACTAACTCCAATTGCCATAAAAATGCCAAATCATCTGATATTTTACATTACTGATATTTTTAACTTAATGAAGGTCTGCAAAGGTCTTAATATAGTTTCCTGGGTTTTTATTTTGTTCATAGTTTTTCTTTCCACAGCATGTTTCTGCAAATTGGTTGCAAAACATGATTTTTGTCTCAAATCAAATTTTAAAAAGCAAAAAAAATATACATTATTTACAACACTTAATGTAGCGCTTAACGTAAAGTTTTTCCTTTCAAGACTTTACTTCTTTTAATCAGGTTTTACTTTATTATAATATCAGAACAGTTATAAACCCTGCTATTTTTGTACGAACTACATATTTAATGAATAAATTAACAGACTGTATAAAAGATGTGCCATGTCACTGACTATTACATTAAACCATGCCAGCTTCCTTGGGGCAGTAAAACACGTTCATTGACGACTCTGCTGTCCTTGTTATCATCTCTGTAGGGCACCAGTTGCACACAAATCTCCACTATAATTTACTCCTCAGGGGACAAATTCACATCTGCTGCATGCAGTGCTGCTGAAAAATGCTGTCTCAGAAATAGAATAAGGTGACCGGTCACATGACGCACAAAACGCCTGTGTGTGCAGAAACCATGCACTGCACCTGATTATGCAGAGATTCAGCCGAATGTATAGAAAAAGCCTCATCTAACCTTGTGAGAGAAACACACAGGCAGACGTATAAGGCATACCTAACCATAATCAAACGAGGCAGCAGCCAAAGCACACTGAGAGGAGAAGTATGCAGACTGTTACTCACCCTTCGCAGGGATCATGACTGCATGCGTCTCTCAGAGGTGTTGGAGCTCTACCGTGTGTCGCTGCTGCAGTCCCGCTGCACGCCTCCATGATACTGAGTCACTGCAACAGCTGCCCGTCTGTGAGGGGAGGGAGGAGACCGGACTTCAGCAGAAACATCCAACAGCCAGGCCTGTGGCACAAAAAGCTTCAAATCATTTCAAAATAAACAAACAGGGATTTTCGCAGAAATTGCATACGTTTTTTTCCTGTTGATGTAAGATTTAAACCCCTGTATAATGGTATACAGAACAAGTGTTGAGGCAATAAAAGCATGTTTTGCCCCCATGATAATGTGTGTTGTGTTTTAGTAAGCATTTAGATCAACTTAACTAACTACCTTTTACACAAACATAGTTACAACAGCTAAACGTCCAGCATCCACAGGGGCATTAAGTGATTAGCAAACATACACAAACATTTACAAATCATGAATAGCTCCAACTTTAGATTGTGTATGGCAAAAATATGATAATTCATAAATGATTTGTAATGAAGTGTAAATATAGAAGGAATTAAAGTCATTTGGGACAACTTTTGCAATCAAGATGACTGCTCATAAAAAATGTAATAAAATTATGAAAGTTTAATGACATTTGTAAGCACTAATTAGCGACCCATTAAGCAATATGTAATATTTGTTATGGACTTTTTAATGATGTTTATACTCATTGTAAACCATCTATCAAAATCTTTTAAAGATGTTTTAAAAGTATGTGATTACACTGTATAAAATTGAAGTTTTTATGACATTTGTAAGCATGTCCACTTACATTAATTATGTTAAACATAAGATAATATTTACTAGTATACTTTTTGGCTCATATTTCTAGCTATGTGAATGTACATTAAATAATGATCTGTTAAGACTCTGTTCTCCTATTTGATAATGCTCAGTGCTTTGCTACAATCTGTATTGTTAAAAGCGCTATATAAATAAAAGTGACTTGACTTGACTTAACCATGTTATTCATGAAAGTTAATAAAGTGTTACATATACAGTTATATATACAGTATATTTAAACACACACACATACAGGTGTGTGTGTGTGTGTGTACGTGAACAAAGTACATTTTGTCACCTTATTTTTATTTCAATAACAGCACCAAATGCTGTTAACGCAACAAAATGAAAGTTCAGTCTATAATGTAAAACAGCTAAAATAGTTTTAAAAACATCTATTTGCACATGGTGGATGTTTATTAATACAGCTATTAAATCAGTCATACTGATAAAGAAAGCCCTCGAACTCATGCAAAAATAAGTTGGCTAAATGGAGACTGTGGACCTTGAAATGCAAATGAACCTAAAGAAAATCAATGACGAGAAGAGTTTGTGGCATGTTCAGTGATGCATGACTGTGATGAATACAGGACTTACACAAGACTAGTATAAGCAACTATACGCTACGCCATCAATAATTCAAGTGTGAAGGATATAAACAAAAGAAATCCTGGAATACTGAGACACACCCACAGTGACGGTTTAACCATGACTGACATGAACAGAATTTACAATCTTTTGGTTCTGATAGGGTAACGAGATAGAAAACGACAAAATATTCCTCTCACACTCCGGCTCTACTATCAGAGGTGCTGACAGGGAGAAGCTTGATGTTGAATCAGCAGAATGAACCCTCCCTGACAGGAAAGGCAGCTCCATGTGAGCATGCAGGAACCTGAGAGAGTTAACTTACCTTACATACATAAGAACACAGTAGCTCTGGTGATTAATCCAAACCAATTTACACAGTCTGTATGATTATTTAACTCCTTTCAACTGGTTTTGAGAGGACGCTTTGGAAATCAGTATCTCAAAATATGAGCAACTGTCTGTGGTCTGTACTCTATGATTTGCAACAGAATACAATTGAGTTTGAATGTCTGAAACTACATTGAAACGGGATTTAAAATATATCTTAAATATTATTTATAATTAAATAGAAATATTCAAAAATATTAGTAGCCTAAAATTGTATTTTAATTCTTTTATTTTAATTATAATATTATTGTTTATAATTATGAATAATATTTTTGTATTTATTTTTAATATTATTATTCCTTTTAATAATAACACAAAAACTATAACAATAATACTTTTATTGTTTTTTTTATTCCAATTTATTATTTTACATATTGTTATTATTAAGAATAATAATACGCATACAAACACACACACACAAAAAGTTAATCAAACTCGTCCTAAGACAAGAACACATTTTGGTTTTATAGGAAATCTTTGATGAAATGTTTTGATACATTTCAAATGTATGTATGTATGTGTGTATATATATATATATATATATATATAGACAGGTTTATTTGATAGTTTTACAAATTTATTAGGCTATGTTAAATTATATAGTATATAAAGGCTATATTATATTAAAACACGCAGCACACATATTAGTAATAGTATTTTCAGTCATGGTTCCACACCTTTGGCCCCACATATATTCATTTGAACATGTTTTTAAGACATGACACATCAGTTACACAACTTGTAAGGGACTGTGTGGAAGCTGTACATTGATGTGGTTGCTAAGCGACAGACTGTCTTGAAATCCTTGAGGAATCGCTCAGAATCCGGAATATCTGACGTGGAATGTTTACAGACACGAAACAATTTTCATGCATAGGTATGGGTTTATTGTTATGTGACTAAGGAGGCGGAGGAGTAAACCTTCTTCTATATTGATGTTGAAATATTGCTTTTGACTGGTAGAGCAGTGATAGTAATAAAATAAGCACTGTTGTCATGGGCAACAGCATTTGACTTTTGCACTTCCGGTTAGGGTCTTCAGTGGTCCCCCCCCCCCCCCCCATCCCATGTCTAATGAAAACTCGGTGTACGTTTTGTAATTAGGGCTGAACAGTTTTAGGGAGCTTGTTTTTAGCCACGAGAAGTCAATAAAATTGAGGTCTGTAAGGGATTTATAACGGCGTAGCTGTTTGACCACTAGCAAAAAGACGTTTATTTATGGATAAAATAGTGTAATAATTACAAGCGCCGATGCTTCCTAAATTGTCAGAAAACAGAGGTAAGATCAACACGAGTAACTCACCTGTCAGTGATTTTTTTCATTCGTTACTCCCCCAAATCAAATCCAGCTTAGTTTCCTCTAGAACAGATCCATTATTGTAAATGCGTGCGAAAAAGAGTCAAACCAATCCTCCATCCTCCATTGCGCGTGAACGTGAGTGAGTAAATGAGCTCGGTCTCGACGCAGGACATATGAAAAGTTCGCTCTCGCGCATCACCTGATAAACTGACTGCGTATGTGTTTGGAGGCGTGGCCAGGAGCAAGGTGCATATCAGTAGGATCCATTTAACTCTTGGTTGTTTATAGAAGAACACCTGAGATTTGGAGTGAAAATGGACCAACGTTGAAAACTTTAAATATTCAAGATTATTGTACAGTGGGTCTCTCTCTCGTTCGTAAGAATACTGATGGAGAAATACAACTTTAAAGAATTCTGGAAAACATACATATAAGATATAAATTCTGTATTGAGAATAATTTTAAGAATACACACAAATAGATATCCCTTCATTCTTTAAAATGCTTTCGTGTTATACTCATGAGTAAATGTTGACCAAAAAAAAAAAAACTTTCCCATTTAACTAAACCATATGAAATTATACTATTGAAAGTATACTTTTTCATAGTTGTCAGGTCTAATTTGGCAAACAAGCCATCTACAGCTTCATAACATGTTGAATGTGAATGGATACCACTATTCCATTAAGACAATTTTGACCAAAAGACTGTAGAAGGGCAAATCAAAACATAGCAGAGACCATCTTAACTTTTCCTTGTGAAATCATCATCATAATCATCAACAACATCATCATGATAATTATTCAATTATCTGGCCAATGCCAAGGCGTTGGCTTTGAGACCTGTGCCAGGGCCACAGTGTTATCTGTTTTGTGTTAGTCACTCACTTTAGATAAATAGGTGTGTGAGAGGGAGTTGTGTTGGTTGAGGACTTTGCACCTGGATGAACACTTAATTTCCTATATGACAGCATTATCAGTCAAACTTTCGGAAAACACCTTCCCTCTAAGGCAGTTTGCTTGATATGTAGAAACAAAACTCATTCGGATTTAACATAATGCAATAGTGGCCTCTAGTGGTCACTGCATATTTGAACAGTCAAAAATCACTCTTCAAGAAATAAACACATTCTTATATATTTTTTTTTATTATATCAAAATACAAAAGTTTTACGGGGTTATTACATGGACCAAAGCGTTGGAAAATGTCAACCTAATAGAGCTTGCCAAAATGTGCATATCTGGGCATCTGGTGATGTAAACAATGCAAATTGAACGGCTCCACTATACAGAACTTCAGTTGGGCTGTTAAAGACAGCACACACACACACACGCACACACACACATAACACTCTAAATGTTTCATTCCCAGGCCTGTTATTGATGTAAATCTCAAGGATATTTCATTTGTCAGGATAGCATATTCTTTTTTTTGGGTCTTATCTAGAGCAAAACATCTTAAAAAAAAAAAAAATGATGCAATTTAATAAAATTAAAATAACAATGGGATTTCCTTTTATTCTCTAAAAATGCCATTGCTTACTGCAGGGTTGTTCCCTTTTAATATCAAGAGTGTCCAGCTGAGTTATTGTGGAGATCAATGTCATATTTCAGAAGTTGGTAGTACAGATACAAAACATCTTTAACATTTACTCCTAGCAGCATGAAGACACACCAGGCACCATATCTTAACATCTGAGTACAGTATGTGGAGACACCGAATGCCCAAGAAAAATACTGCAAAGTACTAATCGAGGACGAGAAGATAGAGGCACACTGCACCTTGTTTCATTAATCAGAGTCATCTAGCAATTTGGAGAATTCCTTAGCAGTGGCAGAAGAATCAAACAACGCATCGTAATAATATTGTACATAAGGCTTTGGTACAGCACCATACTGTTTTAGAATAATACCTGAAATAAATGAGATTAATTAACAAAAGAAGCCTTTGATCAAGTCATTCAATTTAAAAAAAACCAAAACTATTATTCCATTATGATCTTTTTCTTCACGTAAGAACAGTCTCTTATACATGTAGGGTGATCAGGATGAAAAACATGTTCGCCCAGAACACATCTTTAGATAATAGAATCTGTAAACAATGTACAACACAAATTCAAAAGCAGTTAGAAAGCACAATGCAATTTGAAATATGCTTCCAATAAGCTCTAAAAATGAGGTTTAATGTTAAAACAGTCATAAATTAGTGCATAATGCAGTATTACATTCTAAGTTTTCAGTGCTGGTTAATACGAACAGCAAAAGAATCGAGAACAAAAAGATGGAACGAGACAGGTCCGAACGAGTGAAATAGCTTGATTATGCAAGGTTAGTTCTGTTCAGTCGACAGAAAAAGGAAAATAAAGTTTCACGAAGCACCATAAGAAGTAAGCACAAAACTGAATACAGGCAATCAAAGAGTTGATATGACACTTCCTGCAAATGAGCCCTCTTACAGAAGCAAAAAGGGGGCATGTATCTACCTGTACAGTATCATATTTATATATTCAAGAGAATCGTTTCAATTGGGTTCTTACGGAGCTCCTTAAGGGACATGGTGGAAGGAAAAAATGTTTTTCAAATCTTTTGCATTCTCTCGCAAAGATATTTGTGTTCTCTTGCAAAACTTTGCATTCTCTGGCGTAACCAGTTGAGCTCAGATAAACACTTCCTGTTTACTTTACGCTTCCAGTGGTTCAGACAGCTCTGTGCATTCATAATGAAGCAATTCATAGAGTTTGAATTTGGACTGAAGTATAAAGAAATACGGTTGGTGCTTAGTTCAAGGCACAGTTCTGACGTCAGTGAAAGACACCTGAAAAGAATATTATGCGAAAAAGGATAAGGTGTGTTTAGGATTGGGGGGGGGGGGTAATTAAATACATCAGATGACCTTTCCGATACATTTAATTATAAAACACTCATTTATTTACGACTTATTTAATAATTTCTCTAAACCTTCTTGTATATTTTTAAAGATCTGTTGTGTTTGTGAATTTACACTTCATAATGTAAGCATCATTAATGACCCCCTGTGTTTAATAAAAAAATATTGATTAGTGAAATTAAAGAAATATTTAATAAAACAAAAAATTAGAATGATTAGTTTCTCTAACTGGCCTGTTTAGCTAAAACACTTCTTTTACAGTTGCAGTATTGCAAGATAGATGATCTAGATTATATTTAATAGTTTACATTTGTGTTTGCAGTTAGTTTTTAATATTATGTTCTTAAGGACTCAGGAACACAGGAGAAAAAAAAAACACTTTCTGATCAATGACAGAAATTAAGGTTCCCATTGATATTTGCGTGTTTGAATATAAACAGAATATAACTGAACCCGCCAGTAGGTGGCAGTATACCACTGTCTTTTTCACGGAATCATCCATTATGTTGATTCATTTAAAAGCAAAGATTCATTCATAAACGAAACAGCGCTGTGTGTGATGACGAAACCAGCCACCAGTCGGTGTATAAAATAGAAATACCGCGAGAGTGTTTGAAAGCTGATGGTTCCATTTTCAAGTAAACAGAAACAGTGTATCTGAGCTCAACTGGTTAACGTTACGCCAGAGAACGCAAAAGTGTTGCGACAGAGCGCAAAGGTTTGTGAGAGAACGCAAATAATTTTGCGAGAAAAAAAAATCTTTCCACCTTGAATTTTTTTTCCCTCCACCATGTCCCCTAAGGGGCTCTGTAGGTTCTCCCTTCAAAGACCAGAGGAGCTGAAGAAAATGCCGTCAATCACCATCCACAGATATACAGAGACACCGCACCTGCATCTTAAATCAGCGTGACAGCTTTATGCAAGGATGCGTCGCTCCGTTGTGTCCAAGAAAAACGCTATAAAACAGAAATGTCGCCGCTTGACGCGTCAGACCGCCACCTGCTCGAGTTACCAGGTTCTTCCCATGCTAAATGAAAAAATTGACTATCATACCGTGGGTACATTGTGGATTATACATTGAAATACTGCCTTCTTTAAGACTGGCGATCTGTCTAAATGCGCAGGCTTTTATTCGTGGTGACAGCGAACGTTCACGCGATAACGTAAGCACATACTGAATATCAAAGCCAAACTTTATTTAACCGTTTTCATACCGAAAGATAGATAGTGAGCGCACAGGACCTGCCCTGTGAGAGAGGTTTTATTGCTTGCGGTCCTACTCACCAGGAGAACTCGACAATGGAAATCACAACAGAGCTAGTTTAGTTAGTTTAAGACAGAGGACTGTGCGTGAGTTTGTGTGTTAACCTCTGAACCACAGCACCACGAGTTCAAAAAGACATAGCACCAAGTCATAATGTGTACAATGTGCCTACATCCTTGCACGTTATATTTCTAGATCATGTAAACATTATGTGGTTGTTGTAGGACTTGTTAGCAATGAGTTCTTGACAGAACTTGACAAAACACGTAGCAAAAACAGAGTTAAGTCTAAGTTGAACACTTCTCTCCCGACAGCTAAAGGCAGGTAATCAGGAATATCTAAAAATAAACACTGCCCTTCTCCTCTCAGAGACTACACGATTAAAGCAGCCTTACGAATCGCACCACGTGGGGTGGATAAAGACATACGTAGAAATAAGCAATATAGTCTGCTGACCTAATACTGAATAGCTCAAATACACTGTGAGATGTCTGAGCATTCGTTTTCACGTCGAGTAAAACAGTTGAATACAAAAGAGAGAAAGGAAAGACAAAGTAAACAGCCCTTTTTGGGCACTTAAGTCAAATCCTCGAAACTCAAAATGGCTACTACGAATCTCTACGCACAGAAATTCATCCCAAGGTTTCCTGCTTGTATATTCAGCCTTATTCAAGTACTGCATGAGATTTTATTCAGCTTCCTATTACGTTGTACCTCCATTCGCGGAAAGAAAAGATTAATTCTGGAGTTGATCACATTGGTAAATAAGCTAAAAGAGAGAAATATTCAGATAAATCTGAATTCTAAGAGCAAATCATACATTCACCATCGGTTAAACTAAACTAGCACACGCTCGAGTAGCTTTCACTTTAGGTAGCAGATCAGCAGCTGTTAGTGAACTCTAGAGACAGTTAACATCCTTCAGAAATAGGCTACTAAAGTCATCATTAATTCAAATAACACAAACTTTGCTATGTCATCGGATGAGCTGTGATGGATGGCAAATAGTAAAGATTACAATACAGTTTACTTTAATTTTTTTTTGTTTTTTTTTTAAGAGTCAAGCTATTTTGGAGGTCCACTTTTGCAGGTACGTAGAAAGTAACCAAGAAGACTGGTAATCTTTTTTTTTTTTCTTTTTTTTTTTTTTTTACTGATTAGAATAAGGACTATTTCACTTTTCTATGTTATATTGATGACTTCATTAGTCTGCACAATATCTACTGTACTTCCTTGGTGTATTGTATGTCCAAAGCAAATATATAACAAATTATTTACTTCAAAGGAAGTGATGAAAAGATTAATAATGCATTTCACCACTTCTAACTACATTTGTGCAAGACAAGGACCAAGTAATTCTACTTCAGTTTAAATATTACATTTGCGCTTATGCCATCTGAACATGTCAAAAAAGGATATTTCTAAAATTGAATGTGAACCTGTATTCTTTTATTTTTTTCAGCAGGGGGCTAATATTAATCTTCCTCCAACCACAGATTAAAAACGCCTTAAAGCTGTCCAATGGTGTTAGTCAAATATAATGTCAATTATTTAAAGAAATAAATAAATATAAAAAGCAAGTTTTCAATTCCACCTGCCTTAACTGTTACCATTATCGCAGCACCAGTCTAGTACTGCAGTCATTCTTTTCAAGCTTACAATTTCTCTGATATTCTGTGCTTTATATTTCACGTTCAATATTTTATAAATAAATACATTGTAATTTCTGGGCTTAATCCCTCATATTCTGTAATGCTGTCAAAGCTTTGCAACAAACAGACAACATACGTCATCCAAAATGAAATATGCTAGCTTGCACAAAATATGGTAGAAGTGCTGAAATATGTTTCAGGTCATTTATTCCTTTTCTTTTTTTTTTTCCTATTCTCTTTTTTGAGGTATATTTTGTAGAAGGAAGAAAAGTAACCCTGTAGTAACTATCACGTCTTGAGAGACATATTTGTACAGAGCGTTTAACTCTATCCTTCACAATATACACAGTTCCGACAACGTTACGACAAAAACCGAAAGTGGCCTGCAAGATTTTTCCTAGCATGTAATGAAATGCTATTACTTTCTTTTTTATTATCAAATGAAAAGCTTTTGTCCTGTCCTTTTCTGTTTTTTGTTTTTTTTTTCAAAAGAGCACCCCTGTACGTTTTACCTTTGTGTAAATTTACAGAAAATACAGATATGTGTAGTATATTGTGCCAACCGAAGAACATAATAAATTGTATCTAGTTTAGACTGATTACAAAACAGTACTGAGAGCTTGTCCATTGTACATTTTTGCTAATGGACAAGGAGACGATCCGCCCCACAGGATAAGTTTTAGTGAGTTTGGGGTGGGGAGACAGGGGTGGCTCTCAAAGCAGAGAACCATAGTTTGAGGGGGCAGGGTCCATACTGGCCAGGAGGGATTTTCTGTCTTCTCTGGGGTGAAGCCAGCGCAGCAGAGAGGACAGATGAAGACAGGGGGACTTTCTAAGTGTACTTTTCCACTTTTTCTTTGAGGGAGAGCTGAGATGTTCTCTTTGCTCAGAGGCCTGAGATGCATGCGGCTGCTGGGTCTGAGAGGTGGACACATCTAGAGACAGCAGAGCAAATGAGACACAGCAACAGAACAGATTTTGACATTTTCAGAAGAAAATGTGAGCGTTGCCTGTGCATGCAAACCTCAATGCTATAGTGTTAAGGAGTGGTTTCTTGTAATTAAAGCATGTAGTCAGGACATTAGGAGAGGCAACGTGTCCATTTCTCTCAATATGTAATGTACAGGTGAAACTGACCTGTCCTTTTCTTGAATCTGGAGTTGTTGTTCTTGTTGGCTGTTGATTTCTTGGCTTTATTAATACAATAATAAATCAGTGCTTCAAAGCTCTCAGACCCTGCAGGGACTCTCACTGCACCTAGATGCTCCCTGTGAGAGACAAACACAATGATGTGTTACTTCACACTGCCACCAGGGTGCGCTGCCCTCCACCGGCCAGATCAAACTGAGATTTAGCCCCAGACAGGGAGCACTTTGGCTGCCCCAATGCCAAGTGCAAAACCTTCATGACAAAAGTACCATTCATCAACATATACTGTGCAATTTAGCAATTAATCAACTTTTCTTGTTAGATGTTGTTTAGAAAATACTGTTTATCAAAATGAAATCGTATTCATTTTAAGTGGCCACATTTGATTGGTCATCAGAATAAACATTAAATACCAAATCATTTATTTTTAAAGAAAAAAACAAAGACTCTTCCTCATTAGATGGGTACTCTGCAAATTAAAAGCACATTGTATTAGTTGAGTTAGTTTGGTGAGTTGAATTTAGCATTTTCCCCACTCATTTAATACAGGATACACCTAAATTAACATGAATAAACCTTTACCTCATGTTGTACACTGCTGCCATGCTGCCAGCACTGTCCAATCAAATTACAACTAGCCAAAATCTCCTGTCTCCCAGTAAGCTCACTGGTTTCCTATAAAACTGACCACAGAGGTCACGTTTCTTGTAAAGTGTTGTCTTTTATCGCACATGCCATTCCTCTATTATGGCAGAGGTCATGACACTGAAACGTCCATACTGAAGAGTCAGCCAACAACTCATGGGTTCACAAGGCACAGAAACACAAAGCGTTTACAGACAGTCTCCCCTGCTGCTGAGGCTGTGGAAAGAGAAAGTGAAAGTGATTAATAGAGGGGGGTGGTAGACATGACCGAGCACTAAAGTCCGCCACATCAAACACACTCTGGTTACCATGAATACACTGTACAGTGGCTTCACCATGCTGACAGGAGAAGAGATGGCAGGAAGGGGAGAATGGCCAGTAAAGAACAGTCACATAAAAGAAAGGAACCAAACCACTACTAGGACGACAAAATGTGACAAGAAATTTTAGTTTGAGAACTGCTGTTACTGATTCGGCATCGAGGAGAAGAGTATTTAGAAAAGGCATGCATGATATTTTTGTACATGGAAACAAAATTTTAAAGGGGAATATCCAAGTGTGCCTCTAAAAGGGCGCAAATTCAAAATCTCTTGAAAAAAAAAAAACATAAATTGCCTGTATTTAATAATTGTAAATATGCAATAGTGAAAAAAATGCTATTGTTTATATTCTAGCAATAAAACTATTTAGGGTATCTGCCAAAAAAGACAATGTATTATTGGTATCATGTAATAAAAAATAGTCCAAAAAAGTCATTCCCCTTTAAATGAGAATGATTTAAGGCCCCGCCTGCAAACCCCTCCCCTTTCAGACATGGATTCGACCCTTACCTATTGTGGTGTAGAGGACCTGGTCACAACAATGCTGCCCAGATAGCTGAGATCAATCAAAAACAAAGAGGGTAAGACTACCAGAGTCTCCAGAGAAAAGCGCCGTCTCTACTCTAGATGAGGATGAGTGTTGCAAGAGATGAGTGCACACTCATCCCTGGCAATGAAGGCCGCCTAAGAAGGCCACCATGATGGTCAAAGCCCTGAGTTAGAGGAAGTGAGAGAAATGGAAGGAAATGAGCTGGAGAGGGTGAGTGATGTGATCAGCCCACAAAAGAGGACAAAGAAGGAAGAGCCATGGGATCGTCATGGATGCACTAGAAAATCCTTAATCATGAAAAATGTTATACACTATGATCATTTCCTATATAAAATTACACTGTTTAAAGGTTAAAGGAGAATAGGCTTTGAAGAAAATAAAGAAAAGTATGGAAATTTATCCTGTGAACCCAATAAGGAGTTATACTGGAGGACATGGACATTTGTGCATGTAAATAGTTTATAGTAAGATGTACATGTAAAAATATTTTAACCGAAAAACGCAAAAGCATGAAAGCATTGCTTTTGCAATACAGATGATGAATAACAATCTCCTTTGTCATTTTGGAGCCTCCAATGGTACAGTTCACCTACCCTGGAGAGGGTTCTGAGGGGAGCATCTCCTCATCTGTCCTTCTCTGAGATGGCATCTGGCCGAAAGCATCACTGCTCTCCGCAGGGGGTGAAGGGGACTGGGAGGGGTAGCTGGCCGCGGCTGTGGCAAAGGCCATGTGGGCACGGTAGCTGAGGCTGGGCCGCTGGCCGCTCTGGCCTTGGGTAGGTGAAGTGGCAGGGGAAGAGGAGAGAGACCTTCGGGAGAAGGAGACACTGGCAGGGTGGCGGGCGCTCTCGGGCATCTCTTGAGAGCGGGAAGACCGCAGGATGCTGGGGCGGGGAGGAGGGCGGACGAGAATGTCTGGAGAGCCGGCGTGTGAGCTTGGAGGGGTCTGGGTGAGAGGGGAGAGTCGTGACGGCTGTAGGACCACCTGCTGCAGGCCGAGATCCATCCTTCGTGCCGCCCTGGGGCTCAGCCAAGGCTGGGCCTCAGACCTCCAGCCGTCCGAGCTCTCACTGTGCAGTGTGCTTGGGCTCCCCATGCGGGCCGTGGCGCCTGGGTAAGGCAACACTGGTACGCCCATACCGTGGGCAGTGTGTCTCAACTGCCCCATAGTCTGGGCCTGTTGCATAGTTATATGCTTGGCTGAAGGGCCCTGAGGCGGAAACCTGCCGGGAGACCTGCTCAGGTGGGCTCTAGGGGCCTCCAGCTGGAGGAAAGCAGAGCTTGAAGGGAGCTGAGAGGTGGTGCTAAGAGTACGACTATGGGAGGGGTATGGCGGGGGCTCGGGGAGGTCCCGGTGGAGATATGAGGAATGACGTGGTGGAAGAGCGAGACGGGGACCCTCCTGACCTAGAAAGGGGAAGTCAGGAGGCTGCCAGATCTCGGTCGAGCGAGAGGAGGGAGGGCTATGCACCAGTGGGAGAGCGTGGCCGGAGGCGCCATACTGATGGATCCTCAGCTCCTCCCTCTCCTCTGGGATGGTGGGATGGCGGAACGGCCCCTCAGGGGGGTATGAAGGTGAGGAGGACATGGCAGAGCTACGTGGACTAACATCAGGCATGTAAAAAGGAGGGTGAAGCTCCACCTCAGCACCACTACCTAGATAGCCATAGAAGGGGCCTGGAGGGAAGACCCTGTGAAAATGGGAGACCCGGCTCTGCCCTGTGGCCTGAAGCCGACTACCCTCCGAGATGCTCATACCTTCCATAGGCCTCTGGAACCGGGGGCTGTAGGCTGGGGGCTGCATGTAGGACTCCTGGCTGGAGGACACAGGGGATATCTGGGGCCTGAGGGTGGCCATGACTGGGGGTAGGGGCCCTGGGTCATCGTTCTCCTCATCTGATTGGCGGAACTCAGGATACAAGTCTGATTCCTCCACAAAAGGAAAACCCTCAATGCGTCGTGGCTTGAGGGACGAGTCGATGTCACTGGGGTCCATGACGAATCGGCCATCAGGTCCACGGCTGATTAGCTCGATGGGCGTGGTGACCTCAGCCTCATGCTTGGACACGCTGTACTTCTTACTGGTTATTGCTCTCTTGGTTTTCTTATAGAGGGAAAGCTCTTTCTCTTTCCTAGGGCTCGGCAACTTCTTAACGTAAAGACCATGGCCACCCACGCTGGCCAGAGATGAGGGCCGGGAGGAAGCGATGCTCTCAGGACTGATCTTCCCAGAGGAAAGCCTATCAATCAAAAAAAGACATGGGGCTTAGGACTGAGCCCTGGGGAATACCAGAACCTAAAATCATCACTATCAAAACAAGAATCACTCCATATTAAAACATGGAATAAAGTTTGAAACGAAATGACATGGCATTATACTTTCTAGTACACTTGTTTAAAAAATGAACAAAATTCAGGGTAATTAGCCTTAATCCACATGCCTTTTCATAACAGTAATTACAGCAAACACTGATCTTTATTTAAAGGCCATCTTAAATAAAAGTGAAAGATGATGTCAGGGTGAGAGATAATGGAGAACAACAAAATGGGGACAGTACATAGAAACAGGTAAGTCAGTACAGGCACCAGTGAGCTAACATAACATCAGCTAAACTATATTTTTACCCAACTCTTCAATAATAATCCATCTTGCTGGCTATAAGTGGTCAAACAAGTGTAAGAATTTGGAGCAGCTGAGGGCTGAAGTTATCTATTCCCCCAAAGCAGCAGTTTAGCTCTGCACCACTAACTGACATCATGCAGCTACAGCAGACAGGCGCATGCTAGCGCCTGCTGCAGAGAGAGATACAGGTGCAAGCACTCACTGAGGGCTGGTGGATGGGGGCCTGTAGCTGCTCCTGTCTGGCTCTTCCCAGTAGGGCTCAATGCCAGGCAAGGGGGTAAGAGGAGGCCTGCGGTGACAAAAACACAATAGAGACGGGGCAGAGTCGGCCGTCAACCAGACTATGGCTCCACACTGCTATGTGGAAATGGGTGGGATGGGAGCATGAGACTGCAGCTCTATGAAGACCACAATGGAATCGGATAAGAGCATGAGTCCCAGTTTGAACTGGGTTGGAGGTGTTACCCTTAATGTTCTCCTTCCTTTAGCTCTGGTTATAAATGGGAGAGTGACATGCTGCCATGCCTGCGCTATTCAATTCAGAGGAGCTGGGGGATAAGCTTCATGTTTATAATATATTCTAATACTATTGAAAGGTTCTATCTCAACCTGACTGGACAGCAAAAAAAAAAGAAAAGAAAGAGCTTGA
Organism: Enteromius radiatus; assembly: GCA_032357445.1. Classification (NCBI taxonomy): domain Eukaryota; kingdom Metazoa; phylum Chordata; class Actinopteri; order Cypriniformes; family Cyprinidae; genus Enteromius; species Enteromius radiatus. Next base: position 7,482,676 of record JAUCMS010000025.1, read on the forward strand.
GAAGATTGTTTATAATGGCAAATCAATGCATCTCACTGCAAAAGCAGAGGTAAGCACAGATGCATTTATAGCAGCCACTGTAGTGACCACTCAAATCCTCCTCCATGCATCCCTCACGGTAACACAGCAGCTGCAAGGGTCAGCTGTTTGATTTCCCAAACTGTACATGCTCTCTCTCTCTTTCTCTCTCTTTCAAGCCATGTGCCTGGTAGTCAAAAGATTTGCAGAGTGCAAAGTATGATGGATGTTACCATGCACTGGTACTTACGGAGATTCGATGCTTTTCCTTGTGTGCGTAATCGATAGTGGAGGGTCTAAGGACAAATCACACAATGCCACATCAGCATGATAATATGCTTCAGATCTTTATCTCAACCACTGCAATGCTGAAGTTGGTAAAATGCAATACAACTGAAAAGATGTACCTTTTTTTGTAAATCCAATAAAGTTGTGATCTGTGCAAAAATGACCCATTAACAAGATCGATAACTGTGTCTTGAAGTTAAGAAGGACTTACCTCGTTTGCGTTTAAGCTTGCGACGATGCTGCTTGTTGACAAAACATGCAGCGAGCGTGCTGAAGAGGATAGCAGCCGCCAAGAAACAGATGGTGGCCACGATGCCGGCCACCACTGGCTTGGCCAGCCCCTCGTCTGTGATCTCTGTGGGAGGGAAGGGGTCTGAGAGAGGAGACACACTCCAGAACATGAAATTAGAATGGGAGAATGCAGCAAGCATGTATTCACAAAGCAGGTTAAAGTGATTGCTGACAGTGATTTAGTTAGTGTGCATTACAAAGCAGACTATAGCATAGTGTTAACCCAACTGGAGCCTGTCCGATCAGAAGCACCTTTCCTATTTAGATCGAGAGGGCATGCGGCATTCAGATTTTTGAGCCAAGTGGATTTTGAATGTAACTTCCAAAAGCAAATTAATATCTTTAATGATTACAGAAAATAAACACTTCAAAATGGCTTAAATAAGTCAGGCCTGCCACTAATGCCCCCTCCAAAAAAATAGGTGCATGGCACCCTTGTATCACATCTACAGCAGCAAAAAAAAAAAAAACATGTAGGGCACTAACTACAATGAGCAGCAGAGGGCAGTGAAGCTCTAGGTGGCTAAAGCAATGAATTGGTGCATTTTAGTTACGCCCCTTATTCTCACCTGTACTTGACACTCCCACCACATTACTGCTCTCACTGACAAGATCATCCATTACAGCTAGCGCTCTGAATTCATACCAAGAGTCCTGGGAGACAGAGAAACAGGTCAGTGGGTCACAAATCCTGTGAGGCCAACAGGTTGAAGTGTCAGATCTACCAACAGATTTGTAACAAGAACATTTGTAGCAGACTCCGCTGTATGTCAGACTGAATTAAAATGACATCCTCTGAGCTTTTCAGGGGGAAAGCATTGCCTAACTGTGTTTCTCTAAATAGTCACAGAACTACCATTTTCGGAAACAAACGAATGTGCACAAATTGAATTTTTGTAAATTAGCCTGACTCTATTATTTATGGAACCTAAAGAGTACCATACAAAAGATATTAAAGGAGTAAGTATTACCTGAATAAGATCTCTTGCTATGATCTCAGTCTCAGTGGCAGGAATCAAGTCATCCAGAACCTCCCACCTTTCTCCCAGGCGGAACTCGATGATGTAACGGTCAATTGGTGAAGAGTGATTGGCTGGAGGAAGCCATGTCAACAATACACCCTGCTGTGTCCGGTTGGCTGTGAGGCACCGTGGTGGAGTTAGAAGCACCAGTGGTTCAGGGGTACTTATGGGATACCCTAGGAAACATAAAGGAAGGTTGCGAGTGCATCTCGTTTTTATAATCATTCACAGGTCCATTACAAGATCTAGTTTGTTTAGAAGTGTCACCCACCTCCTGTAGTCACAGTGACTACCTCACTGAAGGGGCCGGTGCCCAGCTTGTTCTGGGCCAGCACACTAAATTGATAGGCAGTCTTTGGCTCCAACCCCTGGACCACCAACCACGTCTGAGAGCCGGGCACAGGTATGGAGAGCCAGTCATGTGGCCCTAAATCATTCTTCACCTTTCTATTGGATTATACCAAAGAGTTCTATTATAAAACTTCAACTACCATGAAAAACAAGAACATTGCATAATATATATGTCTTAAAAAACTGTGAAATGCAAATACACTGACATTAAACATTGCATTGATTTATTCGTTGCATTTACATATGCATATAGTACATGGCTTCTTTTAAAAAAAAAAAAGCACAAGTACATTTAGGAAAAAAGTGAGGAAGGAACTATAATTAGTGGGGGTTCTGGCAGGACTTACACCGGGCCGTACCAGACCGAGAACGTCTGTTCAAAGCCTCCGTCATATCCAGGTTCCCAGGAAACATTAGCGGAGCTTGTGGATGCTGACACGTGGACATTAGTTGGCGCATGTGGACTAGTGCCTGAAATGGTTATTTTTAATTAGTAGTGTCTGCAAATGCTAATACTATTGCTCATACTAAATATAATGGATTTGAATTAACCACTAACCCTTAGCATTTAACTTTGGCACATAACTCCTAAATGATACATTGGATAAATGACACGTCAGATCATGTGGAGCTGAGACATTTATAGCCAGAATATCACAGTGACTGGGAATGGGCTTGTTAGACCTGGGCCAATAAGCAGTAAGCACCTTAGCAAGGTTTGCACAGGCTAGAACCGTTTTGCTTCATTCGTTTATTTACCATTTTTATTTATGCCACTTAGATAGGAATTTACAATTAAAAACACAATTCTACATTACCATTCAAAAGTCTAGGGTTGGTCTAAATAAGCATCTTATGCATCTTTTAACGGTAGTGTATATTAATGAGTAAATCAGTCACATATCTACCAAAACCCATTAGCAAAATGAGACCTAGCAGAACAGAGTCATGCCATGCTGAATATAATGATGTGAAGGAACAAATTCACTAAACATTTACAAGCAGCAGGGTCATTGTCTATTAGTGGCTGCAATTCATTCTTAAAGATTAACCCAAAATCTTTAAGGTCTAGGCCAGAACGTTCATCCCAAAACAACTCCTTTCCAAGGTGGGTTTAGCCTTCTCAGACACTGATAGAAAGATTTATGAGAAACTGAAGAACAGGAGATCCATTTGTCTGACCCAAACCTCCTCTCACTTATGTTTTCTGACTAGACAATAAACTAACTCTGTGCACAGACTGACCCAGTCTGATAATAGCAGGAGAGCGCAGGACGATAGAAACGCTGAAGTGGAGGATGGATTCAGGAGTTCCATCACATCTCTTATCGGCACCTAGCAGCTGCGGAGGATCTGTTAATTGCTCCCTCATTAAGCATAATCTTTAGACTGTCATGACACCAGTCCATCACCAAACAAATAACGTGTGTGTGTGTGTGTGTGTTGGTTGTGTGCCTGCTGACACATCACTTGTCATCCGAGGGCGAACTCTCAGACGTGACAGCTGAGTTAGAGCTCCCATGAGCTACACGGCCCCCCTACTGTAATGACTCACTTGTGCCGCTTGGCTGGGAATCAGAATGTCCTAGCCTACACTTCCTATCTGGCAAATGTTGAGAAATCACATATCTGACGTATTTTGTGTCCTTAAGATCCTTCTAAATTTAAATGGATAGACAGATAGATAGATAAGAGACAGAAATTAAGATAAGGGTCATTTACCTATTACAAAAAGGCGTGTGCTGGCAGTGATGCTTGTTACTACGTTGGTGGCAACACATTCCCACTCCCCATGATCCTCTTTGCTCAGAGACACAAATTGCAAGCTACCACTTGGTAAGATGTTATGTTTGCTTCTGCTGGGTTTCCCAACCTTGACAAAGGACACAATAATAAATAATTCATAATTAAAGGGTTAGTTCACCAAAAATTTAAATTGACCCATGTTTTAATCAACCTCAAAGCATCCAAGTTGTATATATAACGTTCTTCTTTATATTAAAAATTATCCTAGCACTTGAATAGGTGTATGGGGGTGTTTTTGTTCAACAGTCCAAAAGTAGTCAAATAAAGTAAGAAAATGTGCCTCAAATGGCTAGGGGGTGTAAAAAACAAAGCTTTAGTAAAGAAAAACCACTCTCTTCCTGGCTTATATTGAAATCATGGTACCTTTCTCCATACGATGGTGGGAATCTCAGGGTCTCCAGAAGCAGCGCAGGGGATGACCAGCTCTCTCCCCGCCTCCTGACGGTACTCCCCCCCAGGCCTCACGTTGAAGTAAGGGGGGTCCTGGGGTCACATGATGTTTACCTCACAAACCACACAACACATCCCAAAACATTCAAGGAAAATGGGATTCTTTTTAATTAAGATACACTGACTCACCTTTAGCACCAGAGTGGCTGGAGGGGACTGTCCCATGGTACCTAGGACATTGTAAGGCACACAGGTGTAGGTGCCAAGGGAGTCTTCAGTGACCTCTGCCACCCGAATGCTTCCGTCTGCCATCTGGCTCCATCCAGGATACTGTGAGAGGAACAGAGAAGTGAAATCTGGAGTGTTGTCAAAGAGTCAAGAGACATTTTAGACATCAGACGTCCATGCATGACAGACCTTCTCAATTCTGAGGGGGTAGCCATCTTTCTCCCAACGGACTGATGTAACTGGGGGGTTGGCATCCACTGGACAGCGAATAATTCCTGGCAACTTTCTTGGGACGTAGATGACAGGTGGCATGTTCACAACACGGGCAGGGTCTGAGGGAAGAATACGGGATAACAAGAATAAAGAAAACATGTTATAATGTTAGTTATACTAAAGCAGATACAACAGATGACATAATCAAGTCAGTCTTGCTATGCTTCCAAAGTACTTTATACATTTCTTTGTATATTCATCATAATATGGTTCATAGCAGTTAGTTAGATCTAAATTAAAATCTAAATTAACACATCTCCCATATTTTCACTGCAAAATCGCAGTGTTCGGGAGCTTGTGTAAGTGATGTGTGGTAACGGAACATGTAAGTGTTATTTAAAGCCCTTCCTGTGAAGTCGTCTCACCTGCAGCAGCCCTGGGGTGTCGCTGACTGATGTAGCACAACCCCAGCAGCACAGAGGAGCGGCTGCTAATAAGACAGTCCGCCACTGCTTGGCATATGACACAATATAATGTGTTTTTCCCCAGCTAATCTCTTCTCTCTTTAAACTGCCAGGCTATATTTCCCCTCAGTTAATTCATTAAGGCCCCCCTTGTCACCCCTGACCTCTTTTCTGCAGTGATGATATAGTGGGTCATCGTGACATACTGTTCTGGGTGGTAAAATGAGAGAAACAAGCCATCTTTTGAATTCAGTACGCCCCCTTGCCTGATGAAAATTTGTGTTCAAGATAATACACATTTTCTCCATACATTAAACTTTCTTCCTGTTGTATCAATCACTACTGACTTCAAATATTTTCATTAGCTGTCAACTATGCTAATGTTTTTAGTGCTATTTTTTTTAATGGCAGATGCCCAATTACATCTACAGAACAGTGTGCTAAGGGCTGACATGCATGACACTTTCATATAATATAATGGTAACACTTTAGATTAGGGAACATTTGTTCACTATTAAAGGGATACTCCACCCCACATTTTTTGGAGAGTATCTGATGGACGCAGACTACATACGCTGTTCTGTGACAGCCGCACCACATGGATGCGCTGTTTTTGCTCAAATCAAAATTTTAATACAGGTAGAAAACGCATCATGGCTGACAGAAGCAAGTACGTAGTTTGCGTCCTGTGGATATTCTCTAATAAAAAGACTACGGTGATGCGGAGAGACACAGAGGAGATTTATTTCCCTCAATAAACTTAGATAGACTTTGCTGCTTATTAATAGTTAGTACAGTAGTTGTTTTAGGCATTGGGTAGGATTAGGGCTTTAGAATAAGGTTATGTAGAATAATATGTGCTTAATTACTACTAATAAATGTATAGTATTCTAGTAATATGCATACTAATAAGCAACTAGTTAAGAAAACCTAAAATAAAGTGCTACCAACATAATATAATATAATATAATGACAAAAAACATGCAAAAACTTAAATAATGAATTTTTTTGTGTGTCACACCCTAGTCTTTGTTATTTGTCACCCGTCTTCCTAACCTGTTCTGAGATTCCCTAGAGTTTAAAAGCCCGTTGTATTCTGTTATTGTGGTTTCGTCAAGGTTAATTTATGTTGCAGTGTCTGTACGTTTTTCTTGTTTATTAAAGTTTCAGTAAAGTCTGTGTTTCACGCTACGTTCACGTCTCTGCCTAGTTCCTGCACAGACACCGCCTGACAGTGTGTTCAATTTTATGTGAAAAAAAACCATGGATTTTTGAAAATTGTCAAACGCAATTAGAGTTATATGTTAAGTTTAGAGCAGTAATGTTTTGGGGCTGTCGCTGGACAACATAGACTTTCAACTCCCTCCAAAGATTTTCTATGAGGTTGAGATCTGAAGACTGGCTAGGCCACTCCAGGACCTTCAAATGCTTCTTATGAAGCCACTCCTTCGTTGCCCGGGCGGTGCGTTTGGGATCATTGTCACGCTGAAAGACCCAGCCACGTTTCATCTTCAATGCCCTTGCTGATGGAAGGCGGTTTTCACTCAAAATCTCACGATACATGACCCCATTCATTCTTTCATTTACACAGATCAGTCGTCCTGGTCCCTTTGCAGAAAAACAGCCCCAAAGTATGATGTTTCCACCCCCATGCTTCACAGCAGGTATGGTGTTCTTTGGATGCAACTCAGCATTCTTTCTCCTCCAAACACGACACGTTGAGTTTTTACCAAAAATGTCTATTTCAGATGGGTCTGGACATGTACTGATTTAAGCAGGGGGACACATCTGGCACTGCAGGGTTTGAGTCCCTGGCGGTGCAGTGTGTTACTGATGGTAGTCTTTGTTACTTTGGTCTCAGCTCTCTGCAGGTCATTCACTAGGTCCCCCTGTGTGGTTCTGGGATTTTTGCTCACAGTTCTTGTGATCATTTTGACTCCACGGGGTGAGATCTTGCGTGGAGCCCCAGATTGAGGGAGATTATCAGTGGTCTTCCATTTTCTTATAATTGCTCCCACGGTTGATTTCTTCACACCAAGCTGCTTACCTATTGCAGATTCAGTCTTCCCAGCCTGGTGCAGTTCTACAATGTTGTTTCTGGTGTCTTATGACAGCTCTTTGGTCTTCGCCATAGTGGAGTTTGAGTGTGACTGTTTGAGGTTGTGGACAGGTGTCTTTTATACTGATAACAAGTTCAAACAGATGCCATTAATACAAGTAACAGTGGAGGACAGATGAGCCTCTTAAAGAAGATGTCACAGGTCTGTGAGAGACAGAAATCTTGCTTGTTTGTAGGTGACCAAATACTTATTTTACAGAGGAATTTATTCATAAAAAATTCTACAATGTGATGTTTATGTAATGATCTTTATGTAAATTATGGGAGAAACGTAAAAAAAAATGGGAGAACTTGCACAATTGGTGGCTGACTAAATATTTTTTGTCCCACTGTGTATACTGCCCTTCAAAAGTTTAGAAACAACCCTGGCAAACTGTGGTTTTGGATATTAGCATATCAGCATTTGGATTTCAGCATAAATTCTTATCATTTTTTGGTGTAAATACTGTACATAAAAGTAACTTGACATTATCACTGAAGACCAGCAATAATAATCTTCATTTTGATTACCCCAATCACCCGACCTCAACCCAACTGAGCTACTATGGGAGGAACTGGACCATGATGTCCGCAAGAAGTGTCCAACCAGTGTGAATCACCTTTGGGCAATCCTTCAGGAGGCTTGAAGTAATATATCATTGTCATACATATATCATAAGTCAATGTTTGAATAAACTGACAGCTTGGATGCCCAGATCATGCAGAGCTATAATAGCTGCTAATGGTGGGTGTTTTGATTAATCGAAAATGTAAGTATCTTCTATGTATGCACTGTTAATGTAATAAAATATGTTTTTGTAGTATGTGTTGTCTCTTATCAGTGCAAAACAATCACAAATTGAAAGTAATTCATGCCAATATTGTCCAAACCCCCACTTTTCTAAAGTGCTTCCAAACTTAGGTGATATTGTAGATTTGCAACACTGATTTGCATTCACATCTATGTATATTGTCTGTGTTACAGCGGCTTCCAGTCAGAATTCTGAGCTGGAACTATTTGTTTTCTAATAATGAATTGAAGTTGCTTCAGTGGCAACTCTTGGCTGTCATTTATAACTGTCACGATTCCAATTTTTCACGGTGACCGCAGAAAGTGAGGCTTCTCCAATCTGTCTTTTCTATCCAAGAGAGACAGACAGACAGACAGACACAGAGGCAGCTCAGACTCGGGGCTTATCCACCACTTCCTGCAGCACCACAAGAGTCCTGGTGCAGATGGAAGTGAGCTCTCAAACCCTCCAGAGAGAGGCAGCAACTAGAACATCTCAGATGCCTGGCAGCCACCACGGCATCTCAAAGGGTGTAAATAGCTCTGTCCCTGTACGTGACAGACACCAATTACCCGCTCTGATGATAGTATACTTGACATAAAACACCTCAAAGGCACACAGGACACAGACTGAGATTTTAAACGCAGGCCTGGTGCTGCAGGCTCTTCAAGAGGTTGAAGGTGAAACTCACATTGCACGGTCAGGTAAGCTGAAGCAGAGGGGGAGATGCCCAGGCTGTTACTTGGGCTGCAGGTGTATTTCCCAGCATCCTCTGGCTTGACTCTGTAGATAATGAGGGTTCCGTCAATAAAGATGCGAACGCGGAGCTTCAGATCACTGCAGGGAAGAGAAGAGAGATGATCCGTTTGAAAATATTATTAAACCTGTTTGTACACCGAGAACTGAGGCTGTTACAATGCCTCATTATTATGGCAGTCTGTTTCTGCCTCAGAGTGAATAGTAAAAAAGGTAATTGTGAAAAAGTTTTAAAGGAGAATTATACTTTTTGATAAAAAATAAACATCAAAACAGTCACAAGAATTAAAGCTATGAAGAGGGAAATAAAGGGAAAGTGTGGCATTTTGATAAATTTGCTATTAAGCCACAATTGTGATATATAAAGTCACAGTCACAAGAAATTTATAATTTTGATATAAAAATCAGGATTACAAGAAAGTCACAAATATGATATAATGAACATTTTGAGAAAAAGTAGCAATTTAAGAGTCACAGGTATGAGATTGAAATTTTGAAACTCTGCGTGCAAGTCACAATTACGAGAAATAAATATTAAATAAATATAAATATTGTAATTGTGAGACACAATGTCAAAGTTATGAGTGTTATATATAGACAATTACATAGACAAATTTATATATAAAGTCACAGTTTTGAAAAATAAAGACATATATAAGATATAAAATATTATTATTATTATTTTATAATTGATGGAAAAAATGCATTCAGTTAAATTTTAGCTTCTTAACTTTGCCTTAAGTTTATTTTTTGTGTTATCATTACATTTTTATATTTTCACATAAATAAACAAAATAAAGTAAAATTTAAAAATAAATGAAATTATGTGATAAAATAATTTGAGATTGGATAATATTAAGCAAACCCAAAGCCCTGTTAAAGACTTCATAATTTACTACCCTAAAGATGAATGTATGTCTGAAGAAAAAACAAAGTGTTTCTAAGCAAATAAAATGTTTATTCTTAGGGCTAAATTTACAAAAATCAGTGTCTACTAAAGTGTTTCTACACAAAGTGGTAAGTTTGCCAGCAGTCTGAATATTCCCATGAACATCCGTCCGCCCCTCGCAGTTCAATAGTACCGGAAACCGTTATTTCGAAACATTTTTCTGGCCTGTTTCCACAGAGAGGAACAGACTACAGCCCTGCATATAGAGGGTCAATACGGCCACGCTTGGGGGAGTCAGAACAGCTTCTGGCTCAGCTTCAGATGATCAGCATGTTTTTTAGGCATGTGATGACACAAGCACAGTGTCACAAGATGTTCCCATCCCGGCATAAAAACCTGCTGTGTGCGCCTCCGCGTCACTGCACTAGCATTTGCCTTAATGCAGCTGTAGACGGCTTGAGATTCAGGGATTCTGGGGCTAAAAATATATGTGGCTCTAATCTAAAACCGACAGACACACACACACACACACACAGCAGCTTCTGTGTTCAAGACTCTGAGACTTGGCACAGTAGTGAACTCGATCATAACTTTACTTCTTGAAGTAGACGTTGTCCTCCTCCCAGTACCAGGTATAGGTCAGGTTGCCAGGATACGCCTCTGCTTGGCACGTAAATTGGGCATTCTGGGATATGTTAACAGTGATGTTCTCGGGTGGTGACACGATGTATGGAGGACCTGGTGGAGGCAAACAGAGGGTTATAGACAAACAAATAAAACAAAAAAATTTGGGTTACTGTTTAGACTAATGTGAGCTATAAGGAAAGTTGCGATTATGAGAATGTTTTGAGATAAGTCACAGTTGTACAGTCATAATTGATATTATTGATAAGATATGTTTGCAATCATGAGAAGTAAATTTACATTTGCGAGAGTTAAATTTGCACTTATGAGATATAAAATTACATGTAGTATTTGAAATCTGTAAGAGAAATGGTTTATGTTTATGTGATACAGACACATTTGTGAAATTGTGAAAAGTTACAATTATGATATATATAGTATCAGTTATAACATTGTTTAGTTTTTACTAAATAATTTTGTAAGCTGTGGTTGCCAGAATAATTTTGTAAGAAATACAGAAAAATCAAAGTTCATCACAAGTAGCTTTTCCACAAGCTAAAGTATAAATTAATATACAGAAGATGCATATTTTTCATTTGAGCTGATGCCAAATAACTAATATCTAAATTAAATAAAAATGTACAATATTTATTTTGTCACCACACACTGCTAATCTTTAGGTGAAAAATGAATCTGTGCCAGTTAATCCACTGTAGAAAATCAAATTTAATCAAACTTTGATCACTTGCTTCCACTCTAGAATGGCATTCCTTCTCTGATGACGTCAGTTTGGAGGAGCGCAAAAATAAAACCCGCCCTCTATTTAATATTCCGTTTCATTTCGAAGTATGTCTCCATACTGCAATAAATTCAACAGCAACTTCAAGAGGACTAATTCAAGAGGACTTTACTTTCAGATTTGGCTAACAAGCTGAACAGACAGTTTGGATGCTTACAAACAGAAAATAGTTGTTTATTCCCTGCTGAAAAGAGCAGGGGAAAAATACCCTGGTTAGGTATGTTTTGATGCTGGTTTAACCCTTGTGCCTTCCACGGTCATTTATGACCGGAATTGTTTTTTTTTATATTTTTTAAAAATCAGAGCTTAATCGGAATGATATGTAGTATGTGGACTGTTATGGCACTTGGAATGTGAACACAGGAAAAAATTGAGGGCATGATACGAACAGGCTAATTGGAC
>JAUCMS010000025.1:7495765-7522235 GCA_032357445.1 Enteromius radiatus
TGTTTTAACGGTCTGGTAGTACGTTCAATTTTAAATGTAGTGCCTACTTAAGCAGTATGCGATTTCGGACGCAGCACCAGTCACAAAGACAGAGCACATGGGGAATGAAAACAATAACAAACAGTCCAGGGGCATGACAATAAAAAGCATACTTCATGAATTAGAATTTTTTTTCAAGCCACACAGTTTTTCAGTAAAGGACAGTTATTTGTTATTTATTAAAGATTTATTTTCGTCTTCTGTTTAATTCACATTAATACCACGGCAGGTTTATTTAGGTTTTGTCACTTTAAGAATGACGAATCTAATATGCTGATGGAGTGGTGTTATATACCGCTCCAGGAACTCCTGCCATCCAAACCAAGAAGGTGAGGACTCCTGTTTTTAGAATTATTTACAATAAACCACCACATTTGACCTCACCGGCCTGTTTGACACAGGTTCTGTACTACAACGGGAAGCTGTACTGGATTAACTCTAGGGAGGGAAGGATGGCTCTCGTCCAGTTCCAGGCATCGTCAGGATCATCAATGCTGAAATATCTTGACTGGCAGTGGACGAGGTCTGATCAACCTCACTGTGCTAGGCTAGGAAAGGTTAGGGATGGCATCTCAAACAAGGTTTAAAACTACTACTAGACTACAATAAATGTCAGAGCTGTCTAAACTGAGAATAGCCTGCACTGACATATCTAAACATACATTAGTGCTATTGTTTGGTCTTAAAATGCTCCCAAGTAATGCTGCCAGGCATGTATATAAAAACTACTGAAATGTCCTCATTTAACAAAGGCTTAGTCCAGGCTTAATCTAATCCATATCCTGGAGACCACCCCATAGTGTATAATGTTACAAAATCAACAGAGAAATTGCGCTGCAAATGTCTCAGGAATAAAGTTTCATTTTAAAAAAGTAAAAATAAAAAAAATTTAAATAGTAAAAATATTTTACATTTTACTGTAACTTTCTGCTGTACTTTGATTCAAATAAATGCAGGCTTAATAAGCAGAGGTTAATTCTTAAAAAAAATAAATAAATAAAATAAACACACACATTAAAAGGTGAAACCCCAAAAAGCCTTTGTAGAAAGTTTCACCAAGCAGCTTTTTTTATTTTACAGGGTGCACAACATCTTGTCATAACAGTCATTTTAAAAATGTATACATAGTGTAATGAAGACAAACAATACAATGACATACTTCAACTGATTGGATTTCTGTCTGTGATAAAAAGTATCAAATTAATCTGATATCTATATGTAGTACATAACAGAGTTAGAGTTGAGGATTTATTACTTAATTATATGATTTAAACTAAATTGTTTCAGTAACTTTTGTAAATGTGTCACTTAAATCCTACCAGTGTTTTTCTCTACATACTTCCTAACCGAACAGTATTTTGACCCTAAACAAACCAAATTAGTCAGTGTGCTTTTATAATAAACACTGTAATCTACATTTACTAATTCACAAGTTCAAGGCACAAACTTTCTGCATAAAATACTGTTGACATCATGATCAACAGACACTGGAGTGTGAAAGACCAGTTATCTCTATAGTCACATGTGGAACAAATAAATATATAACAGATACTAAACCCTATATCTGTGATGAACATTTTAGACAATGAAGAGACAAATGATTTTGACTCATGACTCAGTGAGCAAACTTCTCGCAATGATCATCCTCATCACTTCATTTGTACCTTAAAAAAAAAAAAAAAAAGTTAGATATATTTTACATACCATTTTATTAGATATATTACAACTTTTTCTATAAGGCAAAAACTCATTACCCTCCAATATCTGATGTACTCTACTGTCTCTGACGTACTGCTGCACTGCATAGTCCTTTAGATAACCATAACCTCCATGTATCTGTAAAGCCTGGTTACATATCTGAAAGAGATGATCACAAAAAACCTTAATGTATTTATGTAACAACATCAAACGGCTCACCACAATCCATATATAAACTTACGGAAAAACATTCATCTGTCACAAAGAGTTTAGCCATCGAGCAGAGCGAGACCGCCTCCGGTCGGTTCTCCTGCAGAGCCAGCGCCGCCTGACGCACCAGCAGCCGAGAAGCTACCAGCTTAGTGGCCATCTCAGCCAGCTTAAACTGCAGGAACTGAACACACACTTCAATAACTTCCTATTTCTGATTTAACAAACATTTGACTGAATCCTATTAGACTGGTACCTGGCTGTGTGATAGTGTTTCTCCGAACTGTTTCCGCACACACATGTGATCTCGGGCCAGAAGCACAGATGCGTGAGCCGCTCCGAGGGAACAAGAAGCTGTGGGTAGAAAAGAACTAGTGTTAACCCTTGTGCTGTGCTGAAAATCCTTGTAAAAAGTGCTTGTAAATCAGCTTTTGTATTTCTATTTCGAAATGATTGATCTCATGTCACATTGAACTAAGCATCTGGATTTAAATTTTTGATTGAAAAAGCATTGTTTGTGGATTATTTTGCCAGTGTTGACTCAGAAAATGAGGTGCATAAGTTCAGATCAATGAGGCCTATGTTCAGTTAGCTCCAAAAATAAAGAAAACTAAAAAAAAAAGAAAACTTTATAAACAATTTTTAGGCTGTTCATTTTTGACCTGGAATACCACAAGTACAACAAAAAGAGAAAAAAAAAAACACCCCAAAAGTGTAAAACATATCAGATTTTTAGCAAGTTGTTACACAACTGTGAGCAAAGTCAGTAAGTTTTAGTTTTATGTCATAACATTTAAAATCCTCTCTGGGTTCAAATGAGCGGAACACAAATCTGTCAAAATAAATAGGTTATCAAAAAAGGTTTCAAATCAAAGTTATGAAACGATTCACCAATATTAATTCTGCCTCCATTAAGGCCTTTCATGGCAATGCTGAAGCCCTCCCCCTCTGCTCCAAGCCGATTGGTCACTGGGACAGCGCAGTCCTCAAATATCACGGCTCTGGTTGGCTGTGAGTTCCAACCTACCTGGAAGATGTACACTGAATATAAATCACAACAGTGATGATATAACTCAATCCTGCCATCTGCTGGACGATCTTTTCTGCTCCTGTCCTAAATAATACACTTACACTGAAAATATTCATTACCTTTTTCTCTTTTTTGCCAAAGCTGAGTCCTGGGGTTCCCTTTTCAACCACCAGACAGGAGATGCCCTTAGGTCCCTTGCCACCTGTCCTGCACATCACCACATAAACATCCGTGTCTCCACCTCCACTGATGAACGCCTGGCCAGAAACAGCCAAAGTGTTGGGAAGGTACATAGAGATTTTTATTCATTTCTCAATTATTTTTCAAGGTACCTTGGAGCCATTCAAGACATAATGATCTCCTTGGAGTTTTGCACTTGTTAGAAGTGAAGCAGCATCACTCCCGCTACCTAAAGTTAGGGAACAAATAATTATTTCAATATATACACATAAAAATAATGAAAAATTGTATAGTCTAAATATAAAAACTTATTATATTAAATTTGACCACAAGAAGTTGCAGCTTTAATGAAATGAACACTGATATATCCCAAAAAGGAGCACAGAAAAATGTGATCCTGAACTTACCAGGTTCTGTGAGACAGTATGAGCCAAACTTCTGCATAGAGCAGAGATCAGGGCAGAATTTTTCCCTCTGCTCATCGTTTCCAAATGTGTCAATCATCCAAGCACACATGCTGTTTCAAACACAACCAGAAACACCATGTAAAATCAAATTAACCACGAAGAACGAAAACTACATGCAAGCAAGTGTACTTTATGTAATGATGCAGCAACAACTTTAAAGTATATTAGCAAGCTAGAAGGCATAGATGGCTCACTTGTGAATACTCATGTATGCGGTAGTGCTGACACAGCCTGTGGATAAAGCCTCGAATATGATAGAGGTGTCCAGACGAGAGAGTCCAGATCCCCCAACATCAGGGTTCACGTAAATCCCTCCAAACCCCAGCTGGGCGGCTTTCCTCATGGCCTCCACTGGGAAAATTTCCTACAAATGAAGACATTAATGTTGGTAAATGTTTCAGCATTAAATAGACAGTAAACAATAAGCTCCACTGTCAGATGTGCAGGTTACCTTTTGGTCCCATTCTGCCATATTTGGTGCCATCTCGTTGGCAGCAAAGTCAAATGCCACCTTTTGAAACTCTTTTTGCTCATCTGTGAGTCCTATAGAGGCTGTGGAGATTTATGCAGAAATGTGTATATATTATAAACTTGTGTATTAGCAGCTGCATCTGTTGTAATGACCTACAAGAATCAAAGGAAACGGCGTCTGATATGAGCCAATCACTGATCTATATAATGACTGGATCGCTCACTGCGTTCTAAACTGCCGACAGCCAGTGAGGCCACCGGAAGTGTTCGATCCACCATCTTACTATTCCCTCCCGGCAGAGAGCACCATTTTGCATTTACCTTTGACTAATATACATTTTTATGTAACTGTGACCAGTTTTTAAAATTTAGTCTTAAGTCTTTTATGTTCTCTATTATAGATCAGTGGAGCCACATCCAGGATTGTAAAGTCTAGAAATATTCTAAATTCCTGGCTGCAACGACTTATCATTATATATAGTTCTGTTGTCCCAGGCTGAGGGTCTTTCTCATTTTGTATATCCAGCTCTATCTTTATCTGTTGAGAATAAAGTTGCAAAAGAAATGAATAAAATCTTCTTTATTTAGAAAAATAACCCGCATAAATTAAAGAAGGAAGTGCTCTCAAATAGTAGAGCTGATGGTGGTGTTGATTATTTTAAATTTTTCTGACACAGATAATTTCAAGATTAATTGACTTAAAAGATGTCTTGCTAACCCTAAATCCATCTGGTATTTTATTCCCAATTATATTTTTGATAACACTCGTAGCCTTTCCTTCATTTTAAAACGTAACTATCTGCCCTCTAAACTACCTATGGCTTTGTCTAAATTTCTAAGCTATTTGGAGTGGGTTCGTGTCTTTAGACGCTTTCCTTGTAAGGTGTTTTTTTTTTTTTGGTAGTTGTTTTATACTGTTATTGATGTGTATGTAATAATTATTGTTGATCATCCTAATTTTGTGTTTGGATTTGTATGATTCCCCGAATAAGTTCTTTCTGTATTGCATTAATAAAAAAATCAAAAATCAAAAATCAGTGGAGCCAATCAACAGCGCTCGATACACACCCCCAAATATGATTGGCGGAGCTCAATAGCATTTGCACGAACCTGAATTAATTACTTATGTTATTAAAAACTAATAAGATATATCAAAGAACATTTGTTTATACATTTTACAAATTGTCAGTTGTCAACTTTGAAACTCCAGTAACACTGGCGTTACTGAAGCGTTAAATTGACTCAACAATCCTGCACAACTGAGTTTCGTAAACAAAAACGGTAACTTTTAAAATGTCATGATAATGCGTTACCCCAATAAAATTCAAATCACAAATAGATTTATTTTTAGCTATGGGTCCAAACACTGAATGTGTGACATCGACTTCCACAGAAGTTAGGCCATCGACAGATATTTAAAATCAGAAATTTGCACCAAAATGACATATAATCGAATCTGATATTACATTAATTAAAATCTAAACTAGATTTATACAAACTTTAAAAAAACATAGAATTTGAAGCATGTATTCACTCCAGTAGTCCTAAATGACTGACTGCTTGTCGTTGCCTCTCTAGAAACACTGTTGTTATTATCACGGTCTTTAAATAATTTGACTTACGATCAATGCAAGCTGCTATTCCTCGTCTCTGTACACTGCTAAATATTAAACTGCGTCTTCTACCGATGCAACATGAACCCAATCGGACACCTCTTGCGAGTGCCCTAGCCGCCGCCATGTTGATTCAATGACGCGTTCAATCACGACACCGCGACGGGTAATGGGAAATGTAGTTCTAAACAAATCGGACTTGACAGGTTAGCTTTATGTGTATCATGTATGCGCAGCCTTAACGCAGTTTTAGTTTTATTTATACTGCACATAAATTAATTAAATTTAACCTGCAAACAGTGACAATTATAAACATTCTAATTTCAGTATACTCCTTATCTGTGGTTGGGTTTTAAATAAAAGCAGACAAAAACCATAAATGATGATCCTCCAAACCACATGGTTTCTGCCAGGGCGCTGTTTGTTTCACAAGGACTTGTATAAACGTTTCCTTGTATTTCCAGTGAAACATGCCACCCAAGAAAAGAACACGAAGCAGCGCCAGTTCTAATAAACATAGTAAGTAATCTGCTTAACGTAAGGGTTGCGTCTTTTTTAAGCCATCACTTAATTGCTTCTTGTTTTAGCTGATGCAGACGCCCAACACGCAGAGGTGTCTGATGATGTTGCACAACTCAAAACTGGCAAAAGAAAAAGGTCAGCAAGAGTAAAAAGTGATGTGGAGAAAAATAAAAATGATGACGCATGCAAAACATCTTACAGCCACTGGCTCATGAAATCTGAACCTGACAGTCGGATTGAAAATGGAGTGGATGTGAAGGTAAACTCTTTAGTGTGTGTGCACAACGTACAATGCAACCACAACAAGTGGAAGTCCATTGTATTCCCACCACAAGAAAAAACATGCTTCTGTAAATCAAAAATTATGGCTTAAAAAGTCACACTCATGACAAAATGTCAACCTATTAACTCTTAACTTACTATGTCATATAGTTTTACCTCATAATTTCTTAGTATCTCATAGTTTTGACTGATCTCATGGATTACTAGAGACTCATATTAATGTCATTTTACATCTCAATTATGACGTTGTACCTCCTAATTTTGTTTTTTTATCTCATATTTATGACTTGTTGCTTCAAAGACTTCCATATGAGGAAAATGTTCAATGGTGCAGGAGCTTTTTTATTAAAGGAGATTTTTAAATGTTGTTACTAGGTGAAGCTAATTATCTCACTAACTTAATTGTGAAGTGATGCTATGATATAATACTATATTATCTTGTAATCCTCCAACTGCAGTTTGGAATTGAGGACCTCAAAGCCCTTCCCAATCAGACTGGATGCTGGGATGGAGTGAGGAATTATCAGGTAGACTTTGACTATTTCTGTTGTTGTTTACTATGTTTATCAAGAAGCACATGCAGAACATTCACTTAAACTGAGACATGAGACTTTTCACCTCAGGCACGTAATTTCATGAGAGACATGAAGGTGGGCCAGCAGGCTTTCTTTTACCACAGTAACTGCAAAGAGCCAGGTATTGCCGGCCTCATGAAGGTGAGGAGTCACTACAATACAAGCTTGATCACCACATACATAACAATAGTGAGAATGACGTTCATTAACTATTTTTACAGATTGTAAAGGAGGCTTATGTGGACCATACACAGTTCGACAAGAAAGATGCACATTATGACCCCTCCAGCAAAGCAGACAACCCTAAATGGAGTATGGTGCGTCTTTACACAGACCACAAAATCATTCATAAAGACAGCTTTTTATGTTTCTTCCTGCAGAACTGACCGCAGTTTAACTCCGTATAGGTGGATGTTCAGTTCGAAACGATGACCAAGCGTTTCATTCCTCTGACTGAGCTTAAGAAATACCACTTACAGCACAAAGCTAAAGGTGGACCCTTAAAAGATATGGCCCTCTTCACCAGAGCCAGACTATCAGTTCAGCCCCTCACTGCAGGTTAGTTTAACCCTCTGAGGTCTGAGGTGATTTTGGGGTCCATGAGATATTTGGACATGGTCTGATATTTGTGGTTATTACAGCTACTTATAACATACATTGTTTTTGTATTCAGCAGAAACTGTGCTACAATAATACAAATAAGTAAAATATGTGTTCTCATTTTATGTAGCATTACTTAAACTGTATTCTTTCTTTTTTTAAGAAAATGCTGTCTTTGTTTTAGCTAAAATAAAATATTAAAAGTAATATGTATTTAAAAATTAATTCAAGTGCAGATATTCAGCTGTATGGATAATAGTTAATTAAAATCATTGTAAGCTTATACTTATGTTTTTCTTTTTTTCAGAGGAATTTGACTTTGTTCTGAGTTTGGAGAATGAAGATCCAATATGAAAGTCATATATCCATAAATCTTATTATTATTATTATTATTATGAGTTTCTCTCTCTCTTTAAATTATATAGTCAGTCTTTTCTTTATGTAATCTATACTCATGTAACCTTTAATACCATGTAAACATTTTTGTTAATAAAACGTTTGTTTGAGCCTCCGTCTCCTTCAGAACTCTTAATAATACCAGATATCGCTTAATCAACGAGAAGTCAGGCATCGCAGGGTATTTTAATTTTGGACAAAAGAGGAAATCACATTGAATGCAGAAGTTAGTAAATTTTATTACAATAGGGCTGATTAAATGAGCCTTTTGCAGAAATTGTCACCGTTGCATGGCTGTTAATAGTCATACCTCATCACCTGAACAGCTAATAAGCTATTAAACAAATATTTAGTATAATACAATGGCATGAAAATTCACCTTAAAACGAGTAGTAATCACAAGACGGATTTTCTCTCTTGAGAATACTGGAACCTTGCGCCCAGCCTTGATTCAGCTGATTCTTATTTATAGAAAATAAACACTTAAGACACCAAATCAAAAGAAAAAAATAATCAATAATAAAAATATTCATGTTTAGTAAGTTAGTAGTTCCCTTATTAGACATTTCTATGGAGGGCTTCATTTGCAATACCCTAAATGACAGAATAATACTGTGCAGAGGTCTACGAAGAGTACATTAAGTGCTAGATTTAACACAAAAGATCACAATAAATCTCATTTCGGGCTCATTAAACAGGACAAAGTACAGAAGCAAGATTCAGATTTCTCAGTGTACATGACTTAAGCAAAAATTGAGCATAACAAGAGGAATGTATCGAGCCTTACGACTTCATAATGCACAAATCAAACATAAAGCATGAAAGAAAGAAAAGATTGTGTCTCTGATTTTCAAAACTGTTGGTCACTTGTAAAATGGAAACGCATGCAGTATTGGAAGGAGAAATAAAAAAATATTTTGTAGTCTATACACAGACTGCCTTTTACACGCTCAATTTGATCTCAAGAAGCGAAGATTTCCCGCTTTCGGGCAAAAATCACGTGTCACATTGATCCCTTTGGGACTTATAAAACAATTTTGACGTAACAAGGTTCGTTTGAGATCTCGGGGGAACATAAAGCATCTTGCGTCTAGTTGCTCTCCTCTTTGGCTTGTGCTGATGCTGTTTCAGAGCTTGATCCCTCGTATCTCTGGGCAGCAATGGTGGCCTGTTGGGACATACTTCTCCTCACAATATCTCCTTTCCTCCAGAGTGTGATCTCCTGTTGAGAATAAACAGTAATGTATTTTACTCATTTGTAAGCAACAAGTAATGTGTAATGTTAGATAATATGTAGAATCCGGACCTGTTGTTTGAAGTATCGTCGTTCTTCTTCATCTATAAGGACTAGGTTCAGGTAGTAGCGCACAGAGAACTTCTTGTTGACGTCCCTCATGGTGGGCGTCAACTCATATCCGGCAAGAAATAAGCGGATGGGGATCGATTCACCTGAAAAACCGTAGCATTAAAGGGTTAGTTCACCCAAATTATTTTAATTAACTGCTTTGTGACATCACAAATAAAAGGAAACAACACTGTTGTCCAAATGCATGATCAAAGCATAAAGTAATTTTTAATTTTTTTGCTTTTGAACACAAGTATTCTTGTAGCTTCGTAACGGCTGAACCATTGGTGTCACATGGACTATTTTACCGATGTCCTTACTATGTTTCTGGACCTTGATCATGTTAGGATGCTGTCTATGGAAGGTCAGAGAGCTGTCAGATTCCATCAGAAATATCTTAATTTGTGTTCTGAAGATGAACGAAGGTCTTACGGTTTTGGAACAACATGAAGGTGAGTAATTAAAGACAGAATTTTCAATTTCACAAGGTGCATGTGAAAATAATGCATTTCGGTGTTTAAAAAGAAGGCACAAAAATGAATACAATATGGTATGGTATAGAATGCAGATGAAAGGTTTAGCTTTACCTCTCACCGGTGCTCCATCCATGATCTCATATTTGGCAATGGTGTCATTTTCATGGTACACACTGGGTCCTGTTCCAGTCGTTTCCCGTTTTATTATATCAATTTCCATGTGTTTAATCTTTATCCTCACAAGAAGGAAGTAAATCTTTCCTACGATAACATCCTTCAGATGGTATCTAAACAGGACACAAAAATAATATATTATATAAAAAAACATTTGACCGTTTTAAGGGTATGTTTGCATTGACGTTTAACAAAATATAATATATATCTAAAATATTAATAAAATATAATATATTCCAAAATAGACACATTTTATTAGTGTAATTTTATCATTTTGAGATATATATATATATATATATATATATATATATATTTTCATGGCACATAAAAGATTAATAATTTAAATATATAATTCTGAAAAATAAACTATATTATTATATAGGTTAATTCTGTCAAACATTTAAAATAGTTTTAACTGGAATGTATCAGCAGGCATACTCACTTGGATTTGTTGTATTCAAACTCAATATGGAGACAATCTTCAATTCCTACTTCCATCTTGATGGAGGAGTTGAGCTCTGGATATGTGCACAGCGTCTGCACCACAATATCCATCTCTTTATTGATATCATTCATCCTTCTGCTGATTGTCGCTCTCAGAAAGTATCTACACAGATCAGAATGATGAAATATGTTCTGTACTTCCCAACAAGACACTTTACACACTGTATATTCAGGTACTGACTACATGCTGCTATATTGTTGTACACTTTCCATCAAAAGATTTTGAACAGTAAGACTTTTAATGTTTTTTTAAAAAGTCACTTCTGTTCACCAAGCCTGCATGTGTTTGGTCCAACGTACAATAAAAATAGTACAACTTTGAAATATTTTTACTATTTTATGTAACAGTTTTCTATTTGAATATATTTTTAAATGTAATTTATTCCTGTGATTTCAGAGCTGACTTTTTAGCGTCATTACTCCAGTCACATGATCTAATAGAAATCCTTCTAATATTCCGATTTGATGTTCAAAAAACATTTG
The DNA here is from genome assembly GCA_032357445.1 of Enteromius radiatus. Taxonomy (NCBI): domain Eukaryota; kingdom Metazoa; phylum Chordata; class Actinopteri; order Cypriniformes; family Cyprinidae; genus Enteromius; species Enteromius radiatus. The sequence goes on from JAUCMS010000025.1 coordinate 7,506,831, forward strand.
TTGAAAACAGAATAGAATTTATTCAGGCTTCTTTGATGAAAAAGTTCAGGAGAAAATGTTTCTAAAATAGAAATATTATGTAACATTATTAAAATGTATTTATCACTTTTGATTAATTAAGAATCCTTAATAAAACTATTAATTTCTATAATCCAAAAAAAAAAGCTTTTTATTTCAGATAAATGCTGATCTTTAGATCTTTCTATTCATCAAGGACTCCTGAAAAAATATATGCTCAACTGTTTTAAATAATTATATCAAAAAAACTTTCTTGAACAGCAAATCGGCAAAATCATGTGACACTGAGACCGAGGTAATGAAGCAAAAATTTCTGCTTTTATCACAGGAATAAATTACATTTTTTAAATATTTTCCAACAGAACAATATATCCCAACATTACTGTTTTTGCTGAATTTTGGATCAAACAAAAGCAGGCTTCTTTAGTAAATATAAAAACATGTGACATGTGCGTGACAACTTAACCATAATTTTCTGTGTTTACAGAACCAACACTAACTACTTTTACTCCAAGCACCAGTGCTAAATGCTTTCCGATTGAGTAATAACCTTAATAATGAAGCAATTTACCTCAGTTTGACATTCTGGCCAGTGTAAGATTCATAGGGCTTTTCCACATGGGTGAACTCAAAGTCAAAGGTCTGGGACTGTGAAAGCTCTCCAGGTCGTGCAAGATCCTTCACTAACGACACAAACTCATGGTGGTTCCCTCTGTCATAGTACAGCTCTGTGAATCACAGGACATGCTTGTAACTTATATACATAAACACCAGGGCTGCTTCTAAACGTCCATTCAAAGACGAATAAACTCACCAATCTGTCCGACGAACTCGATTTTGATCCCATAGTGCTCCAGCCTTTTCCCAGGAGTCTTCAGAGTCACGTTAACTTTCCCACTTACAGTTTCACCATCGTAGAAAAGGAAATATTTGTCCTTTTTGCCATCTTCAGTTTTGTGCTCAGCTTTCTTCCTGGTCTCGGCGTCATTCAACACGATGTCGATCTCAGCGGTCTGTCCGAAGCCGAAGAAGCTCATGTCTGATGGACGAGTGTCAGTGTCAGAGCTGTACGATCATAGATCACCTGATTGACAGCAGCTACAGGTTCTCTAGCGCTCTGATAGTTACCGTTTAGCAAGTGGCCTTCAACAACAAGCGCATTAGCTATTTGACTATTTTTATACGCGATTAAATGGAGATATCAATATATTATGCTCGAAATCTAATGCATATTTCAGTCTGATTTAGTTAAAGTAGCTCAATCTACACCAGGACAGCAGGCAGGAAGGATATTTGCCCATAAAATAACTCCCGCACTTCCTGGACTTTCCTGCAGGGGTAATTTCAAAATAAAAGCTCCTGTTTATTTCATAATAAAAGCTCTGAAATTTGCGAAACAATAATGATATGACTATTTAATAGAAGAATGTCTTTATTATTAAATAACAATGGTAAAAGAAACCGATTATATGACCACATTTACTGTACACATACATGGTCATTTCTTTTAACTGTACCTGAGAATATTATAATCTAAGGATAATATAATGGATTATTTTTTGACAGTACAATAGTGTAATGGCGTAAGGAATTTAACATCTCTGTGGTATTCACATTTCATCTCTAATAATGTGTTTTGATCACGTCACACAAACCACACATTAAAGATAATACAAAAATAATTGGACAACAGTTTAACTAATAGCAGATTTCCTTACAATGACATACACTGCAAAAAAACAAAACAAAACAAAAAAACTAAATCAATATTAAATAATAAAAAAAATATATATATATATATATAAACATCCTTAAAACAAGAAACATTTACATCTCTGTGTAAGACTTCTTGAATTCTGTTTATTACACTATTATGCAAGCATATTTTATGCATAAACTTCACTAAATGTTGTTAAGAGTTGTGCTTAAAAAAACAACAAAAAAAAACAAAACAAGAAAAGAAATATTGATTAAGAAAATACTTATTTTTGCAGTTTAACTTTAAATATTAAGAATATACATTCAACATTTAACCATAGCTGGAATGTCAGGTATTTGTAATATTTGTAAATACAGAAATGTTTGTAAATACTGTAGTTGAGCATCACCAGCATTCTTAAAAATAAGTTTTTGTAGTTATGTCAGTGAAAAACTATAAGAAGAACCCAAACAAACCTTTACATTTTCTTCAAATAACTTTTTTTTTGTGTAAAAAGAACTATTTGTGGAATGGAAAGGTTCTTCATGGAAACTCATATAAATAAAGAACCTTAATTTTACGAATGTGAGTTCATTATTAACCGCTTAACTACACTTCATTTAGCTTCTCTTTGTCCATTGAGTGAATAGTATATGAAAAAACACTGAGCCTTAAACAAATAGTTAAAATCATTTTTTTTTGCCATCAAACACTTTGAATAATTTGATAAAAGATACTGTTTTTACATTTGTTTACATATTGGACAGTATCTGGCCCCAATCTCTTTACGATTTTACATATATATTAGATTTGCTTCTTCATTAAATAACACAAGAATTAGGATCGAACCCAGTTTCTCTTTTGAATCTGCCAAACTATTTTTAGACAGTGGGACATGCCATGAGGAAGACTAATATTATATTGTCATAGTGTGTCAAGTTACTTACAAAAAGTGGAAAAAAATCCCTTCAAGCTAAATCAAAGTAAATTTGACGTTCCAATTACATATATAGCTACATGTTTTAAAAACAAAATGAACGGATAGACAATGTTAATCGATTCCACATAATCAGTTTTATTCTTGTGACACAGCCCACAGTCTAACTACTACTCTGGAGTGAACCACAATATACCTAGATATTATAAATAGATTAAAACAATAACACCTGGACAATATGTCCAAAACGTATAAAACAATTATAAAGCATTGAAGGTCACTTAAACACAGAAGTAGCACTCTAAAAACCCACAAGTGCATAATCTGTATCTAGAGGAATATTTCAAAAATGAAATGAAAGTAAATAAATCGTCTTGCACAACCAAGTCTAATGACTTTACGGAGATGTTTGATTAAATCTCAAACTAAAATGCTACAAATTTCGAACTGAATTTAATAACTACTACCGAAACACTAACACATAAAATCCTCTTCTCAAAAGTGACCCAGATAAAACAGTCTTGGCATGGCATTGTACACATTTACACTGACAGGCTTCTTCACATAGTCACACACTATATTTCCAGCGGGAAATATAATATTTACCTTGAAGACATGTAAATTCTTGCACTGGTATTATGTGTTGACTATTTTTGGGCAAACATACAGCAGCACCTGGATGCAGATTCAGCCTTGCTACAATTTGAAGTGCAACAGACATTCAGAAAAGACTCAATTAAAAACCTTTTTTGTCCTTTTTGATTTGCTGCAACAATGATTTTTACTTAACAAGATGCATGTAATAACTATAAATCTTAGCGTTGTTCAGTTGAACATCATTTTTAGATATAAACTGTGGTGTTTTAAGTAAACCTGTGTTTGATTCCTGTCTGTTTAAATCAATATAAGGGGGAGTAAAAATTCCCTGTTTAACACAGTAGTTTTCCATTCTGTAATAACTTTGGCAAGCCATGAAGCTCAAGTCACACCTCTGCGTAAAATCCACAAGTTGACAGTTCAAAAGTCAGCTCAAGAGGCCTTCGCACAGCTTAGGCGCTCGTCTCCTCTTCTTTGATTTTAAATGACAAAGGAGGACTTGTGGCGGAAATGTCCCTGAGGAAGAACAGAGAGCAGGCAAATGACATGTAGTTCAAATGTGGCAGTACAGAAACATAAATCCAGCCGTTTTTTGTTTTTTTTCTTTCATGTAGAGATTTTACTGAGAGATTATCTTGAGGATTGCACTAATACCACTTTGAGCTTTGCTAGCATTAATAAAAAGAAAAAATCTGCAGTCAGAGAAACGCCGTGGTGTAATCTGAGAAGATAAACACTAACAAATCTTTCATCCATCCTTTTAAGAACATTTCAAAGTGTTGACTACAGCCTCTAAACGTGCGCTAATGCAGGAAAATATATCTGTGGTGCTTTATCACGTCACAAATCCACACAGCCTTACCTCATCTGGACTGGTGTAGTCCATCCTGTTTTCATGTTGGGGTACTTTGTAACTGGATGAAACAGAGCATTGCAATCTTACCAAAAGTGCGTTCAATTCCCGATCAAATCAGATCAGCCCTTATGGCAATGCTGGAAAGTTCATTTTTGTGCTTATGGCTTTTACTCACTTGGTTTCCCTGTGATCTTTGCAGGAACAGTAGCCACTTTTCTGAATCTGACAGATCCCCACAATGACAAATATAAATGCTGCCACTCCACCTAATACTTTCAGGAATATTCCCACGATGTCCAAATCATCTAGAAAGAAATAAAAGAAAAATTAATAAATAACTCAGCAAAATTCATTATTTACTCACTGTTTGTGAATTATTATGATTTGGTTAGAAAACATAATTGCATTTGGAACATTATAAGGGTGAATAAATATTAAAAGCTTAAGCGTTATTTCAAAGTGCAGCTACTGACCAGTATATTTAAGTGGAACACTTACACACTTCCATGATCTGAGGACTGCATTTTGACCATCCTGCCTCATTTCTGGCCTGGCAATAGTATTCACCTGCATCCTCTTTCTTCACCGACCGAAATTTCTGTAAATCAAATGTAAATCCTACAATTAGCAAAAGCAGCAGGTGGATGACTTGAGACACATTGTGTCTGTGTGAGAGAGAACAAAACAAAATGCCAGTCATGAATTAGAAGCACAAACCGAGGATTTGTAAAGAAAAATGTAGGAGGATTTCGATATAAGCCAAGAAAAGACTGGTTTTCCTTTGCTAAAGTAAGGAAACGCAATTAAGGAGGCACACATGCAATGCATACATCTGCCAGGACTGCTTCCGGTTTCCACAGATAGCAGACGTGAGGGAAAAGTGTTTATTAAGTTTGAAATATTCGCTACAGGAGGACTTTATTCACACCCTGGAGCCATGTGAGGGATGTTTTATTACAAATACACGTACATTATTATTATTTCATGTCTTCCGAAGGGTAACAGTTATCACCCATTTAAACCTATTTAAAGGCTTGGAGGGGTCTGGACATTTTTTATTATAACTCCGACTGGATTTGCCTGAAAGAAGAAAGCCACATACACCTAGGATGCTCCGAAGATGAGTAAAAGACAGGATCGTTTAGATTTTTTGGTGAACTATCCCATTCATGTTAAAATTGTCACAAAAAGTATTCTCGTAGCTTTGTAAAATTACGGTTGAACCCCTGATGTCAAGTGGATTATTTTAGCGATGAATTTCTGCGTTGACCATGTTAGTGAGGGTCAGAGAGCTGGAGTTCATCAAAAATATCTTAATATGTGTTCCAAAGATCAACTAAGGTCTGTTTGGAACGACATGTGGACGGATAATTAATGACCGAATTTTTGGGTGAACTATCCCTTTAATGTAAACCTCTAATTTTTATTTAAAAATCACTTAAATCTATTATTACTTATTGTTTCTAATTCAAAGTCCATTTTTCAATGTTAAAATCCTTTTTTCCATTCCAGTTTGTTGCTTTAAATTAATGCAGGCTAATTCATTCACAGGCAGATTCTTTTTAAAAGCGCACACCCAGCGAAACATATCATTATTTTTGCAGTTCCTTGTAAAACAACGGTCACATAGACTGTAACCCAAGCCTCTGAAATATTAAAATATTAACATTTTTAAGTTGTTTTTACTGGCATATGAGCACAAAATACTTACCAGGGAACCAGTCTCAGTGTTCATGCTGTATGAAGAATTGTAGAACTTGCTGCTGGTTTTTGGGTCTTCTGGCAGCTCCTCGTTGTTTTTGTACCACTGATACTGTGACTGTGGAAAGCCTTCGTTCTCAATACAGCGCAGTTCAGTGCCTGAGCCCACCGTAACCGCCTCTGGCACACTACACCTGGGCATCACCGGCTTCACTGCAACACATCCACATCAAAACAGCAGCTTTTTTCAATGTTTCATTATGTATTTAGAACAATAACCAGCAATAAATAACCAACTTTAAATAAAGTTTAACTGCAAACAGAAAACAGCATTACATCTAATACTGCATGACATTAAATTCCCTCTCAGCTGTACGTCCCAAACAGTAAGATCGCAAATTATAACCAGACATTTTGTGCATCCAGAGGAATCACGTTGATCAGCTCAACGTATTCATCCTGCCCTCAAGCCCACTGAAACCTTTTTGTCCGGACAGTCCAATCAGATCTGTTCTACAGATCTATTACTGAGAGTTATAACCATGGATTAAAACTCGCAGAATGTTCCCCTTGCTGACACTGAGAGGAACTATTCCGACAGTACCTCTTACAGCGAGACTGATTAGTATTTCATCAAAGGGCTTCTGGTCGTCGATGGCCGCCACCTCACAGCGATACTGAGCTGTGTCTGATCTGCTGGCGTTCAGGATCACAAGGTTTGCAGGCTCTCTCAGCAAAGCCCTGTGCTCCAAGTCACCTGAGAACATAAAGCAGCTGGGTGCAGTTGAATTAAGCTTAAACACTGTCAACAAATGAACAGCATGAGAGAAACAATCTGTTACCTGAAATTTTATTTTGGAAATAGACATAGCTGGGTACACCATTTTTAATTTTCTTCCATTCGATTCTGGGATTGTTTGTAGAAATGGACTCTATCAAGCAGGTCAACTCAATCGCTTTAAAGAAACAAGAAATAGCCTATTAATTTATGCAGACATTAATGAAACGATCTTAAGTGTTGGGAAGGTTGTTACCTTTTACTACTTACTATATAAATATTATTATGCTACATAAATTAAGGAGAACCAATCAACAACATCAGGATGTCATCATTAAAGTTACATTTATTTTATAATTAAAGGGTTAGTTCACCCAAAAATATTTGTTTTGTCATTAGTTTCTCACCCTCATGTTGTTCCAAACCCATAAGACCCAGACCAAAACCCAGAGAGCCATCTGATCCTCCATAGACAGCAACACAACTGAAACGATTCCAGATCCAAAAACACTGGTAAAACAGTCCATGTGACATCAGTGGATCAACCTCACTTTTGCGATGCTATGAGAATAGTTTGTTGCGCAAATAAAAAAAAAATAATTTTTTTTACAATGATCAACACACCATAAACGCAAGCACATGGACATTGTATTGCTGTCTATGGAGGGACAGATGGCTCTCTGATATCATCATCAGAAATATTTTAATTTGTGTTGCGAAGATGAACAAAGGTCTCATGGGAACCTTTAACAACCTGGTTTCATAAAAACCTCTGTGCACTTTCTGTGCAGCACTAACCTTTTAAATTACATAACTGTTACATGTAACTAGTTACTTCTCAACATTGGTAATCTTACAAAACAGCTTCATATAAGACTTACACTCAAATTCATTTGTCCATACTGATTTTTCAGTTGTTCTGAGAATTACAGCAAAAGCTGCACTAGTGCCTGCAACAAAGAACAGATAACATATCTGTCAAGAACAGTACAAAAAAGACATTTTTATACCATTATACAAATGCATACTTTATTTGTATGTTATACCATATTAAATATAATATGTATTTTTTTATTTTTTATAAAAAGTAATTCAATAATTTAATAGACATTACTGCCTCAACATTCTCATTCAGTGTTGCCACTTCACTCATTTATTATAATTTATGAAATTAACATCTGAAATATAGCCTTATTAAGATGTTTCAGTTGTAATATTTGTTGTACTGGCTTTAATTTATACAGATTTTAATATATTGTGTGCAGGCAGGATCATTTTTCATCACTGTACTACAGTAATGAGAATATAATGAGAATAATTGTTGAAAATTAATATAGAATATGGCCCAATTTTTTTTGTGAGATTTATTTATACTTTAATGTTAATCACTTCTCTGATTATTTGTTTTAATGTAAAAAATCGTATGAATTTCAGAAATTTCTCAGTTTCATTTTTTCAGCTTTTTATGGTGTTTAAGGAATGAAAGAATAAACTTTGCAAGTGTCTTGGGAAAACTGTACCCAGACCTGAACAAACTTCTGTTGAAAATTCATGGACATATTTAGAAGAGCTTGTGTGTTTTTTCTGTGCTAGTCTGTCTGCACCAACTCAAAAAGGCCAGACAGTGTAACATCATGAAAAAGAAAATACGAAACACATTATTTGGCAAAGCCTGACGGTCCCGATAGGCTTCGTTCATACCAGAAAATAATTTGGGGTTTAGGGCATTTGCTATTTCCAGATGCATTTTCCACTTTCACATAATCTCATGAAATCCACAGAGTGTATTTACAGTGATCCATATGTGGATAATCTGTGGCTTTAGCATCAGATTAAAATCTTACCATATGGACCACTGCAAAGCATGAGGCAGACTTCAGTTATCACAAGCCAAACATCTGTGGCATTTTATCATCACCTATACTGTCAGCTCGAGGAATAGCTACACATGGGACAGTTCTGAAAAAAACTGGTGGTGAACTGAATTCTGCTGCATTTAACCATTTTAAGAGGCACTTTATGGGAGACTAGAGCAGAGTCATATTGCCACAGCTGGAGAACTTCAAGGTTTCCGGTGACGTTTCCAAGGCTGCCTTTCCCATCGCATGCATCATGGTCTATTTTTACATCTGCTGTTGACATTTCCCGATTAGACAAGCTACATTATCCACCGCTGGGAAGTATGCGGTCACTGTATGGAAGCAACAATGTTAGAAAGGTCCCTGTTTACATCAAACAAAAGAATATTGCATAAATATGAGATTTATTTTTCAGCAAACAACGTTTAAGATTAGGAAAAGTCATGTTGGAAAAGTAAGTGTGTGAATCAAATCTCTGCATTTGAAGATGTATGTATATATATACATATATATATATATATATTTTTTGTAGTCACATTATTTTTCTATTTTTCTTTTTCTTCATGTGTGACACACACACACACACACACAACCAGTCACAAGGGCCAATTTTTTCAAAACTGAGATTTAAATTTTAAAGTTTACAATAGGAAATTTACAAAATATCTTCATTGAACATGATCGTTACTTAATATCCAAATGATTTTTGGCATAAAAGAAAAATCTATAATTTTGACCCATGCAATGTTTTTTTGGCTATTACTATAAATATACCCAGTGGCTTAAGATTTTGTAGTCCAGGGTCCCATATATATTTATACATACACACACACACACACACACACACACGCACACACACACATACTGTACATACATACATAAAGGAATGCTTATGAAGAATTGTAACAGTTTAAAAAACACAAATCCTAATAATTTTTCTAAACAACATAACAAAGGTCCTCTTTTTAATATTTGGGTTAATTTATGTTAAAGGCACAATATGTAAGTTTACGCCCCTAGAGGTCGCATTTTCAAAACGATAACAGAGGCGAAGTTCGATGACGCAACATTGGGAGATGTCGTTTATACAAATCATTTTCGAAGGATTGAAAAGCTCATTTATATCTGTTTTATCACCTAACCACCTGCACATGACTATTACTTGCACAACTAATAATATATATTTGCATACCAGACAGGCGAGAGCGGAGTTGTTCCAATATCTTCTTGCCTCAGTTTGTGTACATCTACGTTTTTTGGGATTGTGGAGAGTGTAATCATGATCCATGATATGGAAATGCACAGTAAATAACTACTTCTTCTGCATTTGTCCACGCATGTTGCCGTAGTATTCATAGACGAAAACCGAGGAGCGGATATTGCGCGGATATTGCGTCATTGATAGGCGACAAAGAACAGGGGCAGTACATTATTTAAATCTGGAATTTCTTTGAATTTACAAATCCTACAGAACTTTTGAGATAAGGTAAGTACACAACTGCATGAAATATATAACACTGTGCAAGTGATTCGGATATTTTATTACAAAAATCGTACATATTGTTCCTTTAATTATGATTCCGGTTTATTGTTGTTTTGAAGGCACACTTGGTGGATAATTACTTAACAAGACAATAGCTGGTTGTTGTAGCAATTCAAATGACAAAGACTAACTAAAAGTGCTATTTCAGACTTCACAAAGAAGTGACCTAAAAAGTGATGGGAAAAGAATGAGTGGGAGAGAAGGGGGAGATTGTGGTGTGATCTTTGGCTTGAGACATTCTTTATCGCATGATTGTTTACGAAAACTCTTCTCCACAGATCTAACAGCACTTTCTACAATACAAAGATCCCGTTGCTGGACAAGTAAAAATAGGCTGAAGTTGAGCCTATTTTAAAGCAGCTTGGTATTCAGGACACTTTGACCAACAGCAACAGCTTTGAGAATGAATGAATGAAGCTACACCTCTTCACACATCACACAACATGCACAGAGGCACATTGTGCTGAGAAGAAAATGAAAAGATCTGGTTGAGTCCAATAACATGTGACCTGCAAAATCTCAAAAACATCTCAGCTACAATGAAATAATTAGGCAATGATCTGAAATAGTTGATTTTCTCATGAAAAAGAAGCAAGCCTAAGTGTACTGAATGTGCACTTATAGTGTACTTCAAACCTTAAAAGCATATTTCTTTAGAAAACTATATTAATAATGTAATATTACTGAAATAAAAAGCTTACTAAAAAGAGTACACTGTCATGTCTGTTTCTTAACGCGCATAATTAAAACGTTAACTTTGTAATGTTAAATTACAACATGCAATTAATTATATTTTGAATTAATTAAATACAGAATAAACTATTAAAAACAGCCTCATACAAAGCATTCTGGGAACCAGAAATCCTCATCAACCTTTGTCAGTTTTTTTCTGATATTGGTTTCCCGGAAATGCTTTGCATTATTTTATTTAATTTTTCCTGTAAAGATAAACACTTGTTAATGTTTAATGTTAATTTATCTTTGAACAAAGTGTTGCCAGTAAATAACATACATTTAATTCTACAGTAAGTTAATTCCAGTAATACTGTAATTTCTACAGAAAATTTTAACAGTATGCTAATAAAGTGTACTTGTTTTTCACAAGGGTAATCTGATTTAAAACGACTCTCAATTAGGCTATTAATACACAGACCTCACATAAGCATGATAAGCATGCTGAGGAATACAAACTAGAGCCGTGTCTCAAACCCTAGTAAAATACCTACCTAAACAGCATCTTCGTGTTTATATCAGAACGTTCGAACGCGCCCAAAAACGCTGTCAAAGCAGGCAGCTCACTGGGTTTGAGACACGGTCGTATTCCACCCCCGGGCGATATAAACCAATTACTCCAACAGTGAGTAACGTTCCCATCTTACTATAAACCGCTAACGTTAACTGTGTTTACACTAAAACTGTGCGTGGTGTTAAATGGCTAACGGTAGTAAAGCGTTAGCAGCAGGGGTCAGCGCGAGAATACCATCACACGGAACCACGACCGCCTATTCAACAACACCTAACGTTACTCACTCATTCACAACAAATAAAGAAATCTTACTCACACAGCCACGAATAGAGCACCAAGGAAAGCGTTTGACGCCCGATCGCCATTTTGAAGAGATGTTTTACATACAAATTTAGCTTAGCTGTCCAGACGACGGGGGTGGACGGACTGGAGGATGCTGCCGTTGATGAGTTTCCATAGCTACAAGGACATCTGAGCGGAAGAGAGAGGAGGGTCTGAGACAGCGCTCGTGGACTTCCGGTTGATGATGAGCATTTATGTTAAAATCGTGGATTACACTGGAAGAGAAGGTATTAAAATATTATTTAAGTGTATTTGAGATCTAAATCGAGAATTATGTCAGTATGTGGTGATTAGCATTAACGTTAGGTGTACGCTATCTCTCGGATACATGTTTGCTTATATCTCTAAGTCTTATATCGTTTTTTAAAATAGTTTAAAAGGGGATTTGGATTTAAAAAGGAGTGACCAAATAAATAATGTATTTACATTAAAAATGATTAACGTTAGTCGAATTAATGGGCCTAGCATAATTTTCACATTTTAACACCAGATGGCAGTGTTAGAAAGGATAACGATAATATCTGGGGCCTGTACACGTATCATTGTAGTTTCAAATGGTTTTATATTTAAAATATAAAGTAATGGTACGTGTACAGGTACAGTTAGGTTTCTTGATGCGTCTTGGAGACGTTCTTCTGGATTTAGCCTGTCTCAATCTCTTCTGTTTCTTCATGTCATTCCAGACAGACCTGATGATGATGAGATCAGATCTCTGTGTGGAGCACTGGACAAAACTGGAACAAAAATCTCTGGATTATGACAATTAATGATAAAATGAATATTTGGAAATGTAAATTGATATTTCCTATACTGACACACTACAGCAAAAGATAAAAACAGCTGACTTAAAATCATTTGAACTGATGAAAATACTAGTGTTGTAATCATTTTGGCCCCCACTTCATACAATATTTTTTAATTGAACTTGTCCTGTTTTTGTGGCACAAATTGTTCATGCTCATCTAAACATGTCTTTTTTTTATAAGCCATTGTTTTATGTATGCAAATGAATAAAACAGTTTATTTAAACAGACTCTTACTTAAATGAATTACAAAAAAGTTCACACTGAAGGATTAAAAATGTTTTATGTAGTCTATTTGATGTTATGCTAACAATGGCTGCGTCCAAAAGCCTATGCCTTGCTGCCTTATGAGGTAATGACTTCGAAGGCAGTGTTTTTGCAGGAAGGCACGTTATGAAACTGATTTCAGACAGGCTTCTGAGGCAGCCTAACGGTTTAACGATCTACAACAAAATACAATGAGTTTAGGTGATAACTAAAATAATATTTGATTACTATAATACTGATTTCTTGGTAGAAATAACACCAAAACTGCAAAAAGTTAGTCATAAATGTATATTTACACACAAACCGGCTACCAAACGCAACTTTCAGATGCCATCTTTAATTGTAGCTCAAACGTCACGAAATGGAACACACAGCATTGTGGGATATCAAAGGCAGCGAAGGACACAGCCATTGTCTTTGTGTGCATTATTAGTGTATTTAAATGTACTAATTCCCTGGTCACTGCATTGCTTTTTTATTTAATGTATTTATGTCATGTTATAATTCGAATGCATTATTCACTTCTTTGGCTCGAACCACACAATGCTCAACAAGTCACTTAACTTTTTATGTTGTACAGTACTACTCACAGAAGCAAACTAAGAGAACTAATTATTAATTGCCATTTAAATTAGGTCAAAGACTCTTATTAGTTTTCATTAGAGAACAACACAGAATGCTCATGCATTCACACAAATTGCAGGATTCATTTAATCAATTCATATTTTATTCTTAAACAAACCTTTCTTTTTGCATTTAGAAACACGGTCATGCCACTGGAGCACAGCCGAAGAGACAGCCTGCAGTCACACCCCCTTCTTGCCACTGTTACACTGTGTTTGCACACACTGTGACCAAACTGTTTAGCTCTATCAGCGCCTGCTGCGTCTGCTCAGAGTGTTTGAGCACTAACACTTTAGTCCTCAAGAGAACAACGACACCTTCATAGCTTCATTCATTCTTGGCCTGAGATATATTTATTTATATATGATGCATGAATGTCTTGAATACACATTCACAGGCATGTTTGTGGTGCAGTGAAATGCTTTTCTGCATGGAATCATCCAATGGTGCACATGAATCTGAAGATCATTTCAACAGCTACTTGATCTGCATCATCAGAACATATGTGACCAGGAAACCATGGCAACCATCTCAGGTGCTCTGGCAAGCTGGAAACAAGGCCAAAGGAATGTGTTTCACAAACCTGCATTAGTGTTAAATCGTGTTACACCTCACATCAAAGGAAAACAAGTGGAGGAAGATGCTATGGTCATTTTTTAGATAATATAGTGCTGATAAGATCAGTTTGCTACATCATTCAGTAAGATACGTCAAATTTATTTGTAAAGTGCTATTAACAATACACATCATTTCAAAGCAGTTTACACAAAGTCATGCTATGTCCTTAATGCTTATGACTAGGCTACACACACACAAACACACACTAACACACAATTGGTAATATTGGTCAGTCTGTGATATTTAAATGTTGATTGGTTTTGTTCTCAGCGAGAGTAGCCCATTTAGTATGTTTGCAGGAGAAATCCAATATCAGTTTTGTATCTTTAAAATTTACAGCCACGAAAAAACAGAAGGTGATTTAAAACACATCCACCCAGACACACACACATACATAATGGATCAAAGTTAATCACAAATAAATTTCTTACAATCTGAAGTGACTATTCCAATTACAATAAACGGATAGTGTAAAGTTGCACTATAGTTTTACTTATCTTGTTTGCCTTTGTGTCTTGTAAAATATGTTTTTAGTTGATGAATTTGACCTATAATAAATTCTTTGTCTAAGTTATTTAACATTTATTGGCAATATTTTTTGTTGTTGAAATATGTTATTTGCATCGCAGTATTATAAAATGTGCTTAATTAATTTATTTCCGTGATTAATCTTAATGTATGCACATGTAGTCAGTGATGTAGTCAAACACAGCTGGACTGTATAGAACATTCTACGTAATACAAAAAAAAAGAAAAAAAATATAGCTGCAAGCAGCAATTACCGGGGTTCGAGCATTTGAAGGGTTTTGAGGTTGTTTAGGGCAACCTGGATGCATGTCTGTTTGACCAAAGGTCAAATTTCTACATTTTTTTTTTATAATTCAGGGAATAGATGACTGGCTTACGCTTGTCAGATATTACGTGATGACATCACCGCTATGCAAATTAGTCCATCTGACCAAGTTTCAGCTTTCTAGGCCTTGGGCTGCACGATCAGTTTTAGGGAAGAATAATAAAAAATAATAATAAAATTTCAACTTTTTTTGATAATTATTGATAGTGGTTTGGTTTCGATCGGGCGAAAAACCTAGGACTAGTTCGTAAAAGTGGGTTGGAGCTATAGGTCAATTTTGCGGGAAAACGGTGCGTCCTAGAGCAAAAAACTTTTATATACTTTTGTTTGGGCTAATGCAAGGATCGCAACGATGCAATTTTTTTGAGACCAACGGTTTACGAGCTACGACCAAAAATGTCGAAAAATATTGTTTTTTTTGCGCTGTAGCGCCCCCTTTAGTCCGATTGGGCTGGTTTTCAGCACCTGAGTAGCGACAAGGACTACAACCATCTGACCAAGTTTCAGCTTTCTAGGCCTTAGGGCTGCCAACTTTTGAGTTCAGCTTAGAGTGAGATTTTGGGGGCTTGGTTATGGGGAGGGGCTTATGGAGGGGCGTGGCTTGGTGTGGAAAAAATACAAACACAAAATCATTGCATTAGCAGAAGTGTATTAGGTATATATT
>JAUCMS010000025.1:7538117-7557876 GCA_032357445.1 Enteromius radiatus
TTTACCATAAAGTGACATATCAACCGTTTGGTAGAGGCCAATATTTAAAAAATTATGGGATTTATTGAAAAAAAAAAACATTGAGTGTGGTTATTAGTGACATAAAGAGATAAAAAATGCAAACAACAAATTTTTCCATTGCCCTTTTCTTGGTGGGGCAGTTAAAGGGATATCTCAATACTTGTATATTACTTCATTTCAAATTTTTGTGATTATGATTCAAATAAATCACTCAAATTAGAGTTTTGACTCACTAAAACAAACAGTTTGAACTGAATCACAAAACTGAATCAAATTTACTATTTGTATTTTTGCTACTTAAGTCAGAGATGCTATTAAAGGTATTAAAACTTTGTTGGTTTCAAAAGAAATGTAATTGTTCATTATAGGAATATTCAAATCGATACACAAAAAGAATCAGAATCAAAACTTTTAATTCTGAATCTGCACTGATTCAAAATGAATCAACTTTGCTAAAAGGGTGTTTTATATCTTAAGCACCATCATTTTAAATCTTTTTCTTTTTATAATTTTTATTCAAATAAATCACTGAATCAGAGTCTGGACTCACTAAAACAAACAGTTTAAAGTGAATCACAAAAATGAATCAAACTTGCTATTTCTAATTTTTGCTACTAAAATCAGAGACGCTATTACAGCTAATAAATTACAGCTATTACAACTTATTATTCTCAATCTAAGTGTGTTTCAAAATTAATCAAAGGCTGTTTTGCATTTTATGATCCATCATTTCAAATAATCTGATGAATCACTGAATCAGAGTTTTGATTCACTGAAATCAATAGTTTTAAAAGATTCATAAAATGAATCAAACTGCTACTTAAATATAAATTAGATATACATTTAAAGCTATAAAATATATTAATAAAACTTTAGTACTGTGTATACGCACTTTTAGTTAGATTTTATTGTTTTGATTATTGTGTTAATTGTTTTATTTACTATTTATTATTTTAATATCAAAGCACGGTGCTGCTTCAGACTTTTCAGTGCATATGAAGCACTCATATTTAGAAGTAGAAATGATCTTTAGGAAAGTAAATTGGATACCAAGCAAAAAACATTTCAAATATACCATTAATATTCAATATATGGTCCAGGCCTAGCAAGAAGCAGCCTTATTTACAAGTAAATGAAGTGATATGGGCAATACTGGCTTGTTAGTGTCTTACTCCCTTGTTGCAATTAATGTTTAATTTGGACATTTTTCAGACCAAGTGCAACAGCATTAGGAAAAGCGAGTGCAATCTGTTTACTTAAGTTTCTAAAGCAGCTATTTCAGCTTTAATGTGGGATCCAATATCACTGGCTTTCTTGGATTAACAATGCCTTCCATTGTTCTTTTGGCTCCTTTTTTTTTTTTGCTGGACAGTACTAGGCTGATTGGAATGAAATTGGACTGCTAAGACATAGATGTAGAGGAGTTTAAGAGAGAGTGAGTGAATAAGAGGGGGGGGGGGGGATGAATGGCGAATGAAAGAGAATCAAATTAGAATGCAGAGAGTAAAGAAGGTAGACGGACTGCTGAAAACTGATGGTGGTAACAGACTGAATCTAATTTGAAGCTCACCAAATGAGAAAAGTTGTGAGAAGTGGTCTAACAAACAGCTCTCCTATAACTCCATTCGGCACTGGGCTTTAACAGAGTATTTTCAATAGAAAGGGCTCTCCATCGACTTTGCATTATATTCACACCTGTCAGATGCATTCATATGCACATCCTCACGCATAGGTTACTCATGCAAAAAGCACGCTCACCGGATACTAGCCTTGTCCTTTTGAGCTTGCGTTGTTATTTTCACATTCTTTTTTTTTTTTGACTGAATCCATCTAGATCAGCAAGTCTGAGGTATTTTTAGCCCCTCACAACAGGAAATTGTGCCGCTGCCTCTATCGTTCCTGTTTGACGAGAGGAAAGGGGTCATTAAAATGAGAAGCAAATATGCCACAGTGTCATATGCCTGATAAATCATGCCAATATGGAATCGCTTGATGAAACATGTTGGAAAGAGACTAAATGTCAAAGCGAATTCATCCAGTTCTATAAATATGTATCATGCATGTGCGTATAAAATCATGCAAATTAGTCAGTTGAAGATCATTGAATAAAAAGCAAATAAAATCAAAATCAAAATCATTTAAATGTTTATATATTTATAAGTCAGTTTTATTCATTATTATTTTTTTATTTGTTATATATTATTTGTTATTGTTATATTAGTGTTTGATCAAAAGTAATCACATCAAAACAATACAAGTTTTTTGTTTACATAATATATGTGTGTGTGTGTGTGTGCTCTGTTTGTTTATTTGTTTATATATATATTTTAATTACTATACTATTTTGAATATAATAATAACAATAATAATAATATATTTTGATATAATATATATAAGTTACTATGTTAATTATGAAAACAACGTACCAAAATTACGAGAGTTTTTGAAATTGAGACTGTAAATTATTTGGCTATAGGTTAGTTATGAATATATGAATTAAATTGTTCAAATAAAAAGCAGCATTGAATAAAATAAAAATAATAAATGTGAAAGCCTTTATTATTTCAAAATGACTTCTCTTATTTTTTACATTTTATTCTTATTTAATTAATTCTATTAAATATTGTTATATTAACTGTATATATATATATATATTTTTTATATATATATATATAATTTTATATTAGATATGAATTATTATTTAAAATGTAACATATAAATAATAATATATTAAATAGATTTCTTAATCATAACAGCAGAGAATTCTACTAGCCAGGCCATGGGTATTCATTTATTTATTTATTACAAACGATGTGCATTAGTATGTATTTTTAGTCATGCATATTTTTATATATTCCCCAGCACTCCAACTTACTCCTTAACACGAGGGCTTTATAAGACACTGCTTTATATTTAGCAGTATTAGTCATGTCTTTGTTCCTTTTTTACTTAGAGGACAAGAAAAAAGTGGCACATCTTACCCCCACTCCATCATTTTTCAATACATTTGGAAGTCCAGCAGAGTTTGCAGAAAGCAGCATCAAAATAAAATGCTTTGAACGACAGTACTGTATTTATAAACCTTATATGAGATCATCTAAGTTGTTCAAGGTTACGAAATGACAGACGTGAAGTTGTGTTGTGATGTGTTTACATCTTTTAGTCTCTTGAGACGCAGCGATGCACAGAGGGAGCTCAGAACGCTTTAGTTCTCTGAGGAAGCTCTGTGTTTTTACAGTCTCCTGTCATCTAAAGAATCATTTTTATGGAAATCAGGCTGCACCACACACTTATAATTTGTCAAACATGCATCATATTGTGCGAAACCTTCCTTCCCAAAACTACTGCTAACAAACTGTATCATGGGCATTGGACGAAGCCCGCAGGGCATGTTGGTCAGAATGTCTAATTGTAGATAATGTGACAAATCCACCCGAGGCAAGTCTCCATCTGTGCGACTTCCTGAAAACCATAAGCATAGGAAGCCTGGCCCACTTCATGCATGCCAGAGTGAAATTTCAACTAACAACCATCAAGAGGAAAGAGCGGGATGATGGACAGAATAACAAGGTGGCTTATATATATATTAATATTTTAGGCCAATGAGATTTCACGGTGAGTTAAATGTACACTAACCTAAACTGTCTGAGCAATAATGCAAATAAATAATTTAATCAGAGATGAAATGAATAGTTTAAACTGATTTTAAATGAAATTTGCCTTTTTTTTGCTGCTAAGAGACACTTTCAAAACATACCGTTTTATAAATAATGAGTTGCTTGAATTCTACTTTACCAGCAAAATCATTTTGAATGTACCATTAATATTCAGTGTTTCAAAAAATGCTATACTTTTATATGTATTAATTTTAAGAACCACCATTTCAAAAACTGATCAAAATGAATTTACAATTAAAACAAGCTCAACGTTTTTCTACCCAAGTTTAAATCAGAGAGACTTTTTAAATATTAAGTGTGTTTTAAAAATGCTGCTTTCTACTGACCTTTTTATTTATTTATTTTAAGAATCATAACTTAAAAATGAATCAAAATAAATCTGAAAATATTGCTTTATAAAAAAAACAATGTTTTTTTTAGACATCCTTGAAGTTGCTTATATTTGACATTGCCATTAAAACCATCTTGATTATGCCATTAATATTCAATATATTTAAAAAAAATGCACTGTTTTATTTGGAGTGACACAAATAAATTGCTGAGTTTTGAATCAACCGAATTGTGACAAAATGTCTTTTTTTGCAGCTGGACCAACCATTTCTGTTAGATCGGGCTGGCTCGACAGGACAAAGGTTCTCATTTTAAAAAAAGGTAAGACAGCTTTAATCATCCCATATTTCTAAGTCACATCTGGACCTAAAAAGCTTGAGAACAGTATTCTGAATGCTCTTTACTTACATGTGCAGCATGACATTGATGAAAATTGCCCTCTAAGCTACCAATCAATGCAGACGTTTAACCTTGTCAGGGTCAAAAGTGCTCTGAAACTTAGTCATTTGTCATTTTACACACTAGTAGTCTGAATGAATGAATAAGCGAGAGCAAAGCGAATCATACCAAGGACGACTACACAATGAACAGATTTCTATTTGTCATCGAATCCCTCTGAATATATACACGTCACACTAACTGAACGAGGACCCATGGGTGGTTAACTTCCTCTCCTGCAAACAAACAATCAAGCGGAAAACTGATTACCACCATCAACTGTGGCTAGGTTCCATGGCTTTTTATTTCCATTA
Source organism: Enteromius radiatus (assembly GCA_032357445.1). Classification (NCBI taxonomy): domain Eukaryota; kingdom Metazoa; phylum Chordata; class Actinopteri; order Cypriniformes; family Cyprinidae; genus Enteromius; species Enteromius radiatus. The sequence continues at coordinate 7,542,898 of JAUCMS010000025.1, forward strand.
ATGCGGGAAGAAATAGTTAATGAAGTGTTTGCGCTCTGCAACTCCTTTTCTGCATCTGTCGGGGCCGAGAGAGCCCAGATCCGCAGGACTCATTTTCAGGGAGAGTGGATATTAATTTGCATTAGCCTGTGGGTGAATAGAAACCCAGGCCCTGAAGAAAAAAGAGAAGGCAGGAGGAATGACCATTAATCCTGTGCTGCCCCTGACGTTGCTCCCATTTGGGAGAAGAACAAGATTCATGACTGTACTTAATGCCCCCATTTCACAAAAAAAAAAAAAAAAAAAAGTTTGGCGAGTAATCAGCGTCATTATAGTAAGAGCAATGTATTTTTAGAGAAATGTGTCACACAGCAGACAGTTCATCTATGAAAGTGAAGTCATGGTAACCTTCAGACCTCTAATTATGACAAATTGATACTCATTTTTTACAAGCTTAAATTCTTTGCAAAATGTGTCAGGACTTATAGGTGTCACAGTCAGCTGGAGGTGCCAGCCTATCAGGGGATGGCTTGTCAGTTGTCATGGTATTTCATTGTTGGCTCCACCCACTGACCTAGTTTCTTTGTGTATTTAAGTTCCGGTTGTCTGTATGTGAATTCGCTGTGTATGTGAATATATTAATATATATATATATATATATATATTAATGCTGTCAAACGATTAATTGCGGTTAATCACATCCAAAATGAAAGTATTAATTACATAGTATATGTGTGAGTAATGTGTAAATTATATTAAATAATTTATTTGAATATAAATATATACATGCAAATACATGTATATGATACAAATACAAAATAATGCTGTATAATGAACACACACAAACACACACACACACACAATTACATATTAATAATCAATTACAATAGTAATAATGATCAATTATAATAAGATTATAATCGGTAACACTTAATAACTACACACTATGAAGGATTAGTTAGGATTTAGCATTAGTAAAGATTTATTTAATCCTTCATAAACCATTGTTACAACATTATTATGCATTAGTAAACAGTTTGCAAGTGCAGCTATAAATGCCTTGTTCTTGAGCCTATATATAATGTTGTAATTATATATAGTTATAATAATTGTATTTTCATACTTTATTAATGATCAATTTACCATTTTTTTATTATTATTAGTTATTTAGGAGTTGTCAAATAACTATTAGGAGTTGTTTGTTTATTTTTTTTCTGTTAGGAAGATAACTGGGCCTTTAAATCTCCTTTGTACATTCAGATATGCTTATAGACCAACAACAAGGCATTTATAGCTGTATTTATAAACTGCTTACTAATGTTGGAACAATGCTTTATAAAGGATGAACTGACTATTTACTAATGCTTAACTAATGATTCATGGCGTGTAGTTATTATAAAGTGTTTCCATATTATAAATACTTTAAAAATAAATGAAAATGTTGTCATGATTGCCCACTGTAGTGCCCACAAGCCCCTCCAGAGGGCACTCCACCTACAACTGCACCCATACCTCAGAAACTCCATTTCCCATGATGCATCCCTGGACTGATCACACTCACACCTGAAGGACATTCACTCATACAAATGCAACTTGTTACCACACCCTATTCACTCATTACACCCTGCATAAAAGCCACAGTCAAACACTCACTCACCACGAGGTCTTGTTTTCACCAGTGTTTCATTTCTGAAATTGAAAACTGTACTGTATGTGTATTTTTTAGCAGATTTGGTGTGTGCTTCTGGTGTTTGAGTGTCAGCTTTCAGAAAGCGTGTGACAACTAAAGATCTTGTGCGTAAGCAGTATTAACATATATACATAACATAATATGCAGGTATATAATATTCAATTATATACAGGTAAACTGTATTAGTTTTTGGTTTAATTTATATAGTAAGTTATTTTTCCTTAGTGAATCAAACTGATCTGATTCAGCTCAGGGATTCAGTCGAAATAGAGTTTATGGCTCACTGGAGAGGAATAACAACAAATGTCTGTTCTTCACACCAAGCTTTCGAATGCCATCAATAAATCTGCAATACAGTGAAAGTACTGCATGAACTATTGTTATAGCAAAAAAAAAAAAAGAAAAGTTTTGTAAAGAATTCTGCTTTTGTATTTCACTAAAAAACCAAAACATAGCTATTTGAATGACCAAGGGGTGAGCAAATAGGCAACAACTAGTCTACAAGTAACTAACTTCATCCAAAGGTTCGCTGTTAATTTATAGGCCTACCCTAAAAGCAAAAACTGAAAGGCTCTGGCACATCCCAAGTCAAGCCTTGAACTGAACATTGATAGGAGCCTACTCTCATTAAACAGAGACCCATTGTCTTCTAATATAATCTCCTCTTTTGCTCCGCTTCGTAGGGTTGTCTGATAAAGCTTTTGCAGCCAGCCTTGAAATACCTGCTAATCTTGGGCAGCTGCTCATCAGGAAGCACTTAACTGAGGAATGGGCGATGCAGCTCAGGTCTGCGGAGTACAGACTGAGTCTTCCTGTTTGATTTCAGACTCTATTACCAGGGTTTAATTATCAGTGAGTTTGTGTGCTGAGAGCGAGGTCAGATGTATATGGTGACCGTCTTTCCTAAAAGAGGGGTTTCTGGCTTAAGCAAGAGTTTTCTGGCTGATGGCAATTAAATAATAAAAATTTGGTGAAGGTTCCTTTAAATGGGATTTCATCGGTTTAATCTCTTGTGCTATTTTAAGCAATTTTCAGGGTGTTGTCACATCAAAGGACCTCTAAATCCCTGTAAGTTTAGATCAATTCTTCATGCATACATGGACACGGACAGGACTGTCATCAGGGGAGGACAATCAGAAACAATGTCAGGGCTCTACCAAGGTCTTTTAGGTTGAAGCCTACTAATCCAGGCCTTATGAATTTTAGCAAAGGCCCTTTTCATAGTAAAAATGTCCATGTGACATCAGTAGATCAACGCTAGGAGAATACTTTTTTTCTTTTCTTTTTTTCTAACCAATGTTTTTGCGATGTTTCTGGATCTGGGATAATTTCAGTTGTATTTCAGTCTATGGAGGGTCAGATAGCTCTCTGGTTCTGAAGATAAACTAAGGTCTTGTGGGTCTGAAAAGACATGGGGGTGAGTAATTAATGACATTTTTTTTTTTTTTAGGTGAACTAACCCTTTAATTGACTGATTTGGAACACTTTACATAGATAACATGCTCTAAAATAATGATTCACATGCAAAGGGTATGGAAAAGTTTGGTGCTATTATGTAACTAAACTAAAAATGTGAGAAATAATTACATGCATATTAAAATGTACACTAATGTTAAAACATATGGGAGCAAGGTATGGTCACCAAGGCTCCATTTATTTAAACAATTAAGTACAATTAAAACAGTAATGTTGTGAAATATTAATTACGATATAAAACAAGTGTTTTCGATTGTAATATATTTCAAAATGTAATTTATTAATGTGATGAAAAGCTGAATTTTCAGCATTCATTGGTCTTCTGTGTCACATGATCCTTCAGAAATCATTCTAATATGATGATTTGCCATTCAAGAAATATTTCTTACATTATAACTGTTGAAAAAAGTTGAACTCCTTATTTTTTTATATTTCTGGAAACCATAACACAGCTATGATTTCAGGAGTGATGAATAGAAGGTTTAAAAGAACAGCATTTATTTGAAACAGAAATCTTTTGGAACATTTTAAATGTCACTTTTGATCAATTTTATTCCTTGCTGAAGGAAATTATTCATTTCTTGAAAAAAAAAAACTGACATATGTACATTTATAAAAATCTCTCAATGTCATCCTAGATTAATTTTTCACTCGCAATGCATTCTGGGATTGCCCTGTTCATGAAACATGCATGTCATGCTGCTGAACTTGACCAAAATGAGGAATATCAGAAGCTGCCTATCTTTTGAAAATGCCTTCAGGTCAGCAGCGTGTCTGTGATGACTTCAAATCCTGGCTATAGGTAGTCAGCTCACAAGTTTTGAGCAGAGCTTTTGCCCTCTTCTCCTCTATGCAATTCATAGCCTCTTTATCTCTCATTTCGGGCACACACACACCACTATAATAACTAATATTAATCTTCAACAGAATACATCGTACAATGGAGGCCATATATTGTGACATGACATTTTGTGAGCAGCTAAAATAGAACGACTGCAGGGCTGGCGAAAAACTTATCGGCCATAAATACGGTCTTAAATCAATGTGACCGTTTTTTGCTCTCAGTCATCATGACCCAAGCTGTCAGCTGGCCTTTCAGAGCAACCCAAACAACAGAAATAATACCTCAATATACAGAAAGTTAATAGACTCTGCAAGTATAGTCAATAGCTGATCATAAAAACATGAGTAGACAGCTAGATACATTGATTTTCCATAAACACCTTTAGGCACCATTACAAACGGTGCAGCTTTAAATAATCTCAACTGCGACCGAGATCATTATATTTGTTTACATATCTGACTGCTCTCAAATTGGCGCATATGCTTTGTTTTGATTGGTGTATTGGTCCGGGACAGCGCTATAAATCTAAAGAGCGCTGCCTAGAATGTGAAGAGCATCAATCAGCCTCAATGTGACTGTCCTGAAGTGCTCTCCATCTCTGCCACTCAAGTCCACGGGAAGAAAATGATGCCGTTCCACAAAGCTACTCTCTCCATAGCCTCCGGCATATGGACACAATCTCCTCCTACAAATCTGTGCAGAAAATATTAATCCATGCAACAGGCAGATGGATCGGGCTTGAATTATGTATAGAGCTGGAGCTCAAGGAGGAGAATTACTCCACGAGTCTGACGTGCAACATCAAAATCAGGTTCTGGTGAAGGAAAGTCTGAAGAGAAGATCATTAAGGACTCTGTGGATGAGATGTAATTCGCAAAGATAGGATTAGGGTTGGAGTCACAAAGGAAATTTAATGGCCGTGAAAGGCTATCAGGAGAGATGAGGCGGCATGTTGCCTCAGGCCCTCAGTTTACTCCGTTCACAAAATGGTGGAGATGGTTTCATCGAAGTGTGCTCATAGTAAACTGTTGTACTTGCTGATTCTGACCCAGAGAGCATTCTGGGTAGACAGTTACAGCGTAGGTACAGCATTGTGAGAAATGCAGAAGGCATCATGGAGTCATAAATTGACTTTTTTTTTTATTTGCATACATTAAAAGGAGGGTGGACACTTAAATCATGCTTTATGGAAATTGTAATATGGAGTAGGATCTGTTAAATATACATTCTGTGTGTTCTGCTTGTCTCTGTGGAAAATAAATGGTGTAGACAGGCAGTTTTGTTTACATACATGTTGCTGCCTTAATATATGAGTACATTAATACATGAAAATAATCACTATAACTGTCACTTCATGTGCCTTTTACTATTTCTTTTGAGAATAAAGCTGCCGTCACGTCATGTTGTAATTCAGAGAAGACAACACGTGACATTTAAATTATGTATTTCAACGCCAAGTCCCTCGCGTGCTCCTAAATTCATAATTACAACTTGTGAACTCGGAGCCTTCTGAGAGTTACTTGGACCAGTGACAGATGTACCATGTGACCGCCGTCAGGAATTACGGTAATTACAAAAAAAATGTAATACACAACACAGTATTTCTGGAAAAAATTAATAAATAAAATAACCCAGCAGCCACACAACTTCATAAGACGTTGATATTTGGTTAGATTTCAGTAGCGACGTCAGTTGACAAAAATGCAATGTCAATTCAATGCCTAATGTCAATGTGAAATTTTACCATCCGACTTCAACTGACATTGATATCTGTTGTTTTTAGGTTGTGTAACCAAAGTCCAACATTAAAGGGTTAGTTCACCCAAAAATGATCCTTATTATCCTGTCTTTTACTCACCTTTGATGCATCCTAGGTTTATGTGACTTTCTTCTTTCAGACAAATCCTACCGGAGTTATACAAAACATTGTCCAGACCCCTTCAAGGCTTTGAATAGGCTTAAACGGGTTGTAGCTGTTAAACCTTGGAAGACATGAAATAGCATGCGTGTATTCGTAATTAAACGTCTATCACACGACTCTGGGGGGGTGAATAAAGGCCCCTGTAGTAAATCCATGCATTTTTGTATGATAAATATCCATATTTCAAACCTAATAAGCACTTCTTTTTTTCTCACGTCTGCTGACTGCGGAAACAATGCTTTTAGGATGCTTCAAAGGTGAGTAAAAGACAGGAACACCAAATGAAAAACATTTTCATTTTTGGGTGAACTATTCCTTTAAGTCAACATCAAATTTAAGTTGATTTTCATTCGCAACCAAAATGTCTGCCCGACATCATTTCAAATGTCAACCTGACGTTATATTGGCATTCTGTGACTGCTAAGAAAAATAAATCAATCAATTAGAGATGCTTTTGATTATTAATATTTAATAAAACCATTGAAATGGAATCCAGAAAATTTATGAAAACAGAATTTGGTTAAAATAAAACTGAATTTGAGAAAAAATAAAACATTTTGTAGGGCCATAGGAATGTAGCTGTTATAAAATTGCTGTTTAAAATGGTAAGTTTCATTATTTCAGTTAATTAAATGTGGTTTTTGATTAATAAAATGTCTTTTTAATGTCAGAGAAAACTGAAAAAAAATTAAAACAGAAAAATAGGGCCCTACATAGGTTTGGGCACTACATCCTGCAGGATCTTCATAAAAATAAGTGGGAAATGTAAAATAAATAATTCTTATCAGTGAATATTATTACTATGAGACGATAACACTACTTGTTATCCGTGTGTGTTAAGATCTGAAGGTGTCCATGTGTAATGACATTGGCTTTATTGGACACCCTCCCTCTGTACACACTTATCAGATGTCCGTCATCTAATCGTGGACAGGTCTGTGGAGCTCAGCTTCAGCGTGGGCAGTCTGGATTATAAAGAGAACAAAAATGAAATCTAAACTAAATCACAGAGACCTTAAATCAGACGGCCTCTCCAGTCATGGGCTTTGGGATAAATATTTAGATGACAGCGAGGGGAATGGATGGACTCTTTTCATCTCTTGGATGTATAATTTCCAGGGAGATCAGACAGCTGCTATGGCAACTTCAGAGCTGACATCATTTTCCAAAGTTTGGGAGGTTAATTAGGCCATTGTTCGATCAAATATTGAAAAAAATTGTTGGTATAGAAACAATTTTCAATTACAAGTTGCTAGAAATTGCAAGAAACTTATCAAATAATTACAAGAAAAAGGCACATTTTGAAGTAGAAGTATAAAGTATTTTTCTTTATCTTCCAATAGTCCTTGTTTTATTATCCTTGTCCAAAAATATGCACTATATATATATTTATATATTTTTTTAGGCTATATTTAAAAAATAAATCTGGATTCTTTCATGAACAGAAAGTTCAAATTAACAGTATTTATTCAAATATAAAACTCAATTGTCAATTTTAAACAATTTAATGAGTTTTAAAAATCTTATGGACCCCAAACGTTTGAACAGTAGTGTCAGTCTGTTGGAGGAAAGCAAGACAAAAGATGATCAATCTTTAAAAAAGATAGCATGATATTTATACAAGTCCATGTCTGACATAGGGCTCCCAAATAAAACTAAAATGTTTGATCTGACCTAGAAGAAGAGGAGGGCCATTGGGAGCTGGGATGAATGTGAGAGGTCTGTGCCTAAATCCCACAGGGCTGCCCCGTACAGCTGTGGGACAGAGTGGACCCCGTGCTGAGGCTCAGGTGTTTTATACAGTTGCCAAGCAAGAAGAGCTCAAAGCTAGCATGCAGAACATGGAGTGTTTCGTCATGCGCTCCAATGGAGAGCTGGAAAAACAAAATATGGTCACATCCCAATCTGATACCCACAACAGACTGTCAGCCTTCATTTATTGCCATTACTAGAACGTTCTCCAGGGATGGGAATTTGGATAACATATGGTGAGCAACACAGTCCTATGAGATTAAGTAACATTTAAACAACATTTTTGAATTTGGAAAATATAACTGAATTTTCAGCAGTCATATCTCTAGTTTTATATGTCTAGAAATCTACATGCTTATTTGCAAATCATTTCTTCTTATTATGAATATTACAAAAAAAAACTGTTGCACTGCTTAATATTCTTATTACGTGATATTAATAATTTTGTTTCAAGTTGTGATTTTCAGAATTCTTGTAAACAGATAAAAAGGTAAGCATTTATTTCAACTTGAATTATAAATGTGTCGCTTTTGATCATTTTTAATGCTTTCCTTGTTGGATAAAATATTCATTTAGTTTAAAAAAAAAATGGTATGGTTCTTGATCTGTTCTGATATGTGTATAACAAGAATCTCTAGGTCAGAGAACTGGGATGATAAGCTCATGAAAGATGATGAGTCATTGTGAATCCATATCGTTTGCGTCACTGACTGAAATCATTAGTCTGACTTGAACATGTGCACGATATTAAGAATGTTTTCAGAGTCTTAAAGTTTAGTGACACAATAGTTTAATTGGTCTCTTGAGTTTTAAAAATAAATCAAGCTGTTGTAGTCCAAAAGGGAATTACCACCATAATAGCATTTTGACACATCGTGATGTCTCTCATCACACTGCCCTTTCCGTGATGTGTCTAAACTGCAGTGCACCTCTCATACAAATTGTCTCGTAATCATTCAAAAGGTCATCAGCAAACAGGTTCAAATTTGACTGGACTGGGTAACACAGGCTTGAGAAACACACTAATGCAAGGATCCTAAATCTTTTGTTTTGCTTCTGGAGACGCATGCTGCCTTTTGATGATAAACCATAGGAATGAGCTTGGAAGATGAATGCATCTTATTAAATACCTGACATGTTTATGACTCTGCTGAAAAGACAGGTCAGGACGCCCAGAGCGAGAGCTAATATTGTCATAGTGCGTTGCAGTTATACAAACAAAATGAAATATAAAACTATCAGACCGATTTAACACCACACATTTGCTAGCTCGTTGACAAAACAAGAAAGAATAAATACGACTGATGAATTCTAAAAGAAATTAATGTAATTATGGGGACTTGAGTGAGTAGGCAGACTCAGTTACTATAAATATATATCAGTATATATTAAATATATTATACAAATTCTTTGTTTAATTTATCAATGTACATTTTTGGCTGTATTATAAGTACGGCTAGTGTTATAGCTAGATATAGTATATTATATATTTTTAAATAAATTACATATATACTGTGTGTGTGTGTATATATATATATATACTGTGTGTGTGTGTGTGTGTGTGTGTATATATCACTATTAACTAGTTGCTTATAAGCCAAGAAAAAAACATATTATTAGGTATCACAACTGTTTAGCAAATCAGCATATTAAAAGGAAATTCTGTACACTAAAAACTGGCATAATGAACCTAAAAATCTTTTAAAATGTTTTAACTGTATTTTCAAAAGAAACAAAGGCAGCATTTGAGCATTCTTCATCTCCCAGAAACATTTAATAATATTACTGACCTTTTAAACAGCAGTGTAAAAATGATATACATAAATCATAAAACAGGCTGATGTTTTACTCAATCTAAGCAACTACCAGTCATAAATATCCCTGTAACTCCAAAAGCACCTAAAATGCCACATATTTTTGCATCCTGTCATATTATCCATAATACATTACCGCAAGACGTGCATGACATGCAAATATTTAAACAAAACAGCCTTCATTCTTCTCACTGAAGGAGCAGCACAACTGTCACACTGAGCTGTGTTTTAATCTGTCAGCACATACACAGACACTAGCAAAGACTGAATCAGGACAGAGTGGCTTTCTCTAACTGTCACACACTAGTTTAGTTAGTACACTAAGACATTCAGCAAACGCAGAGTACACCAATCACGGAAATGTCTCCCTGGAGCAAACCTGAGGTTAAATGCTTTGCTCAAGGGCACAACAGTAATAGGTTTCCTTGTAAGCACACACATTGCCTGGACATGGAAACAAACCTAAGACCAACGAATGCAATGTATAAAAAAGAAAATGATATGAATGTGGTACAAACAAAATGTACGATTAGGGTATTCGAAAGTGAAAATTGCTGCCACTGATATCAAATTAGAACCATAAAAATATCACTGCATTATACTCAAACACAAGACTTTTTATTCTCTGACTGCAACATTGTCTCAAAGCAGAGGAATCTGCTGAAATGTGCAGGTGTTCACTCACTGACGCACATTCACATCAAGGACAAGCTCCTTTTAGACTCTCATTCAGAGCTATGAATGTGTAATATAGGTTTATGTGTCCTGAGAGAAACACCAAATTTAATTTGAGGGAAACAATGCTCTGGAATTGCAGTACAGTAAGTTCAATTTGAAATGCTGACCTAGGTCATATCTACTTTTGAATATCCAAAGTGTCATGTTTACTGAATATTTTCAATCCTTTCTGTCAGCCTGTTCATTCATGTTGAACTACGTACGGTGTCTACTCCTGACTAAAATCTATAACAGACCATAACAAGTGAATATTTTGAGGCAAATGAAATTAGTGCTCCCGACAGTAAACAAGCCAATTAAACGAGGAGGATAAAATGGTTGCATATTTAAAATGATGCATGCGTCACTAGTGCATCACGGATTTGAAAACCATAAACACTAAAACAGACACAATCATCCTGACTCATTAACCTTGTCTCATTAGATATGCCCAGTCCATTTTAAGCATGTGTGATGTATTCTTAATGAAAGCTACAAAAAAAATGACATTTTAAATCTTTTGAAAAATGAAAACAAACCCAATCTTTCAAGTTTTGCAGTGCTCTACATGATTCACAATTAGAGTGCTGCTACAAGACTGCTGGCTTCTCGAGGCCTTTATATCAAGCTAACATATCAAATATTAATTAATACATTAGGGATTCTGACCATTTATGGCCTTCCATGACTTCCATTAAAATAGTTTTCAGTAATTTAAATAAATCGGGAATAGTATAAAACATAAATATTAAATGAAAAACTTAAATTAGAAATTGGCAATTAACTGAAAGCGTTTTACGTGGTCTCATGGTATAAACGTACCTTGGTGCATTTTTTAGCGAGACATGAAATAACTTAAGAACAAACATACAGTATCACTGCAGTTTCTAAAAGAAATGACCACTAGAGGCAGTAAAGCTCTCAGTTTTGGTTAATAAAGCATAACTTTCACACAACTACTTAATGACGACTTAAAAAAAATATTAAAATGCTGAGATATTTAAAAACGAATGCTTTTTAACGTTAGCTTCACACATAGCCAGCTTCTAGACTGTTTGTTCTGTAGCTCAGAGTACAGAGATGTATTCGAGAGGCGAGGAGCTTCAGTTCGAATCCTGTGTAACTGCGGTTTGACAAAACAGTTCAAATCTGCATAAAAGCAAGTTGAAATAAAGTTGCAGCAAAAAAAATTTTTTTTTATATCAGTTTCGCATTTGTTAACACTGTTGGGTAGGTGTCGGGTTGGATTTGGTGTTGACATATTTCCAACATGATAGTGCAATTACTTTTAGCAACAGTCCAGGGATATTTGAATTCTAAACCACAGCAATACATACAGTACCTATATCAACATAATAAAAATGTGTCAAGGTTTATGTACTGAACCTGTGTTTTATCACCACTTAGTGGGAATTTCTCTTTGAAACTGTGGTGAAACGTGCAGTAAGGTACGTAAAAAAACAGTGCTGCAAAGAGGTCTACAGCTACAGCTGGTCCAAAATGCAGCAACTAGAGGCCTTACTAGAACTAGGAAGTATGAGAATATTAGCCCGGTTCTGTCCCGGTTCTGCGCTGGCTCCCTATCAAAAGTAGAGTATAGATTTCAAAACCTTATAAAGCCCTGAATGTCTTAGCTCCTCTGTACTTGAGCGAGCTCTTATCACATTGTAGTCCTCCATGTCCGCTGCGTTCTCAAAACTCAACTGATTATACCTAGAATATCAAAATTGACGGCACATCCTTCACCTTTTTTTGAAAACTCTGGAACAATCTACCTAACACTGTTCGGGAGGCAGGCACACTTTTTCGGTTTAAATCTAGATTAAAGACACATCTCTATAACCTGGCTTACACATAGCACACTAATATGCTTCTATTATTCAAATCTATTAAAGTATTGTTAGGCTGCATTAATTAGATTGAGCCGTTATGCATGATACTCTATTGCCCAATTGTATACTGTCCAGTGCTTTGACACAATATATATTGTTAAGAGCGCTATATAAACAAAGGCGATTGATTGATTGAGGTACATATTTTTATGAGACAACTCTGCAACCGTTAAGAGCTGTTGTCGTTCTGTAGTGTGAAAGATACAGTAATTAGCGTCCATTACGATTACAGTAAACGGGTTATATTTTGCAAGAGTGTGTGATCAGGAACGATGACCTTTCCCCCGACTTCTTTTTCCTGGGGCATTTTGTGGATCCTTAGGGGATTGGACGATGCTCTTTAGTCCATGTAGCTAAGCTGCCTCTTCACACTATAATCCCATTAGCAGCCCAAGCTGTCTTTACAAGGAAAAAGACAGGCCGATTCTGGCCTTAACGAACAACAGTTCTTAATCTGTGACTTTTCAATTCCCAGTACAATTGCATTAAGCATTGCTGTTAATTCAGAGAGTGGGCGGAAACCCCTTTTCAAATGCCACAAGGAGGATTTCAGAAGATCTACACTCGGCTATCAGCCAAACACTGTAAAAATAAGACATCTATTAAATGGAACTATTACAATAAAAGATGCAATATTAAAATAGGTCAAAGGAAAACACAACTAAACAGTTCAGATGCAAGCTGTCTGTAAAAATAACCTGTCAAGCGCCATCTGTACTGAAATGAATGGAAATGCATCATACCAGCTATGATGGATTAATGTTCTGTTTTGCCTGAAGGAAATCCTTTGCCCTATATTTTGGACAGTAAACCTATATTCTATACACCTGATGCTAATTTTTCATTTTAAATGACAGAATATAACACAACAACCATATCCTGCACAGGCCTAAATGCAGGGGTCTGGTGAGGAAACACGTTCCCCTAAATCATTGATCACACCATCAGTTCGCTTTAAATTCTACAACGTTTTCTTGGTGCATGAAAGATGTACTAGTTTGAGCAAGATATTCGCATGAGATGTATTCGCCTTAGCTAAACAATGACGCATTGGGTTGCTGTCACTAAAGTAAGAGAAAAGTGGGGTCTTGCTATGACTGAATGCCCTATCGAGCATTTAATGTTGTCACATTTTCCCAAGTATTACCATAGTGCTTCTCTGCTTGACAGTAACAGTCTGCTGCTCAGAAATAATAGATGCTCACCAAAACACTGCTTCATTTGCCTCAAAGAGCGAACCCTGAGGAGAAATGCATTTCAATCCTATAATGACACTCACTTAGGGATGGAAATCATGAGGAATTTAGCTATTGTAGTTTGAATTCGTGAACAATTCTTTCAGGAATTTTGAGAAATAAAACTGAATTTTCACTACAGCAACAAAAAAAATAGTTCTTTTTGCATTGGTGGATCTAATATGGTACATGGATTTCTCGTATTATCTATTCCACTCTTACTATAATTAAATAAGATAAACACCACAATCAATGTGAATAAAAACTGTGAATGGATAAAAGATAAAAAGCTCCAGGGGACACCGCGTTTATGTGGAAGCTGTTTATATAGGCAAGATCAATGAAATTCAATCTGTAGAGAAAAAAAGTAGCCTGCTTACTTCTCATTTGCAAAGCACATAGAGAGCCGTTCTTTACCATAACAGAAGTTCTTATCTGCTCCAGACTGCTCTGCTTATGGAACATATTCTAACTATGGATACTGATGGCTGTGTTTGGCTCCTTTATATCAGGCTTTATGATACAAACGTTGACAATCAAATTATTAAGGGCAAATGGTTAATAAACAGCACTGAGTCCAATGTACACAGCACAATTTCCACAGCAGAATGTAGAGCACTCCAAACCTCCACAGACTAGGATGCCGGGCTTATCAGGTCCAAGCAGGTTTCACAGATGCTGCTCTGTGCGTGGAACTGGGACTACATCAATTTAGCAACCAAGCTGGGGAAAATTGAGGCCTGACATAGAAATCAGAAGGTAACACAACTTTAAAGATGACGACAAATTTGTAGATGGATGCATTTGCTATGGAGTTTTTTCAAAACAGTCTACACAACTGTGTTTATAACTTTTAAAAACTTTACAAATGTAAACACACGTTTTGTATACATGCATGCACTGTTTGGGGTCAGAAAGATTTCTTAACCATTCTGAAAGTAGTTTCTCATGGTCACAAAGGCTTGATTTATTTGATTAAAAATACAGTAAAGACAGTAAAAATGTAAAATATTTTCACAGTCAATCACACACAGTTCTGTTGAGCTTATGAAAGCAATGGCCAATCAGATGTGTTCAGATGAGTCTTCGGTGAATTCTCTCATCAGAAACAAGTGCAGAAGTGCGTATGAATGTATGTAAGATGTTCATTTACAGTGTAAATGGCTTTGGTGATTATAATGGGAGTTTTAGAGAGTGCTTAAATTTATGTGTAGTTAATAGATTATACTAGTAGGCTATACTTTGCTTATCACTCATTATCAACTAACATATTCAATATATAGATACATATAAGGTGCAAAATGCAATTACTTACACATATTTGAGAATCAAGATATTAAATGATATAGTTAACACATTTGGAAATATTTTGAATAAATTAATAAAACATAAACCTATATCAGTTATAAAGTGCTAACTTGGCTGGTGTGTGTCACCGCTTGTCATATATATGTTATCAAAAAAATATATAAGTGATGTCAAACGATTAATCACATCCAAAATAAAATTTTGTGTTTACATAATATATGTACTGTATATACAATATCTCACAATAGTGAGTACACCCCTCACTTTTGTTGCCAGCAATTCAGACATTAATGGCTGTGTGTTGAGTTATTTTGAGGGGACATCAACTTTACACCATTATACAAGCTGTAC
>JAUCMS010000025.1:7568782-7581867 GCA_032357445.1 Enteromius radiatus
TAGGCCAAGTCGTTTTACCGTTATAGGCGTTTTTCGCTGAATGTGTCACGAATATCAAAAACAAAACCAACTTGACGCCGGTCAAAAACCGAATGTTTATACTTTCATATATCAATCAGGATTCTCATGCTTCTTGAAAGTACTTCAATATCAGACACATGGATTCAAGGCCTAGAAAGTACTTGAAAACAAATTATTTAGTATGGTGTATTTAAAAAATTATCATATATCCTCTTAAGACCCTGCATCCTCATATGAGGACATTATATTTTACTGAATTTACTGAGACTCTACATGCCATAGTTTTAAGGCTGGGTGTCCTGTACAGAGCCCATTTAGGGCTTTTCAGAGATACCAAATGTTTCATCATGATCACTCCCTCTCCTTGGTCTTCAAAAATGTCTGAAATTAATTAAGTGAAATATGATAGTATTTTGTGATTATTATTTAAATCAGTTTTTTTATTATTATTTTATTTTGTATCATAAATCAACATCTCAGGAATATGTTATGGGGTTTCAGATCAAAAAATTACTTTCTGTTGCAAAACAGGATGTTGATTTCATACATGTCCTCATATGTTTATTATGCAATTTGGGAGACACAACAAATGAATAGGGAAAGAAATTATATTTCAGTATTCTATTAAATATTACATAGCCTATTATTGTGAAAATCTGGTCAATTATTACTCCTATTATTACACTTCTTTTGAAATTGAGAATTGCGAGTCCTGATGTCAAATGAAGCATAATTTATGAATTAAAAAAAAAAAATATATATATATATATATATTTAATTTATTTATATTATTTATTTATTTTTAATGCTCTAAAAAATGTAAATACATTTTAAAAAAAAGCATTTTTTTCGGGTCTTAAGAGTGTCAAACTGTCAAAGACAAAACAAAACAATGCTAATGATTGGGGGTGGAAATGATGTAGCACAAGAAAAAAAATCTTATGAAGTGAGCTGATGCACAGCCCTGTATGAATATGGAGAAGCAGTGCATTTGTGACCGAAAACTACTGCTTGCACCTATAAAAAATATTTAATATCAACAGACCTGTGTTTGATTATTGATTAGGCGCTCCTGAAACTTTTTGACTGTGCTTTTTATTAATTAAAAAATTGAGAAATTCTTTCAATTTTAAATCCTTTAGAAGAGCTAAAGTTAAAGCAAAACCCAATTTGTCACAAGAATATATATTTTTATCTGTATTTTTTGAGAATTTTGTATGAATATGGAGAAGCAGTGCATTTGTGACCGAAAACTACTGCTTGCACCTATAAAAAATCTTTAATATCAACAGACCTGTGTTTGATTATTGATTAGGCGCTCCTGAAACTTTTTGACTGTGCTTTTTATTAATTAAAAAATTGAGAAATTCTTTCAATTTTAAATCCTTTAGAAGAGCTAAAGTTAAAGCAAAACCCAATTTGTCACAAGAATATATATTTTTATCTGTATTTTTTGAGAATTTGTATTTGAATATTATTGAACATTAAAAAAAGACACTTCATGACACTTCACTGGGGTGTAAATTTGATATGTGCTTGATATAGAATAAATGTTGCTTTAAAAGTCCTTGAATCTGATGTTCATGAAAGAAGTGGAACCCCTTGAAAATGAGAGGGGATGGTTGAAAAAAATTACAAGAAGCAACCCCTCAGCAGACAAATTACACAATAATCATTGTGTAAAAATAAGAATTTTCAGCATCTATGGCAGTGTTCACTCTAAACTGATCCATATTTCTTTCTTTTTTTTTTTCTTAAAAAAAATCTAATACATTAATTTAGTGCTCAATAATGGTCCTTCTTATTAGTCGATACTTGCACAAATACAGACATGAGGTACATGTATTAGTATCAGTTTGGACTTTCCCCAAATATGAAGTCTATGTTTTTAAGTCAGTGTTTACTGCCTAACAGTTTGAATATCCTTTTTGTATGTTTAAATAATATCAGTGAACATGTTCTCTTAAACATAGTTACACTGAGATCCATGTATATGGAATTCATCAAATAAATCAATGAATCTAATGACTGCAGGGCAACAGTGCTCTGCTCACTGTTCAACATAACAAAAGGCAGGGTAAAGAAACAATGAGATGAACCTCAGCTGTGAGAATGCACCTCATCACAGGGACAATAGCCTCCTATATTCTGCATTCATAAACACATTCCTTGGTTTTATTTTTGTTAGCACTGTTTTCTTTGCCAGAGGTGCTGGTTTAATTGCACAGAGTTACAAAAGAAGCGATCTGTCGTTAAGCATATATAGATTCTTTGGTTGCAATCTGTTGAACAGATTCTCAAGGGAATCCATGT
This sequence comes from Enteromius radiatus, assembly GCA_032357445.1. Taxonomy (NCBI): domain Eukaryota; kingdom Metazoa; phylum Chordata; class Actinopteri; order Cypriniformes; family Cyprinidae; genus Enteromius; species Enteromius radiatus. The sequence goes on from JAUCMS010000025.1 coordinate 7,571,117, forward strand.
ATACAAATGATGCAGATGGACAGAAAGAGAGAGAGAGAGAGAGAGAGAGAGAACGAAAGGCACATATACAGAAAGACAGAGCTCAAGTGGCAGCAGTCATTTCCAGGAGCACATAGCTGGAACTTCATTTGTTTCACCTCTGCTTTCAGACCAAGATAAAAAAAAATTCCAACAGTATCCTGAAAATCTTACTGGATTTATTTTGACATTGAAGACTGAAGCCAAAAGTTTGAAGAACATGCTGCTCCATCTACTCAGAGCACTTCTTCAGTTGAACATATATTCGCATTCTAAAGACAAAGATATCACACTTCCCTTCACTTCAGACAATGCAAAGAGTGTGTCACACCTGGATTTGGAGCGAGCCATTGAAGTCAACAGTGAGTTAATTTCCTTAAATATTTCTATTATAATATAAAAATTCACTTGACATAATAGATGTGTTTCTTGTCTGTATAATTGCATATATTTGAATCAAACAGACTGCATTTAGTTTGAAGCATTCTTAAAAACTATTAGAAATTACTTTTATGTAACTGCTAAAACAGGTGCAGCCTCAAGGGGCTTCTTGGTCGTTGCCATGACAACAGTCATGTAGGGACTTGACTTGAATACTTTTGGTACGTTTGGTACGATTGCACGAGTGTAATACTCTGGGGCAATGGAGATATGACTTCATCTCCCAATGAGCCTAACATTTTGGAGTCTTCGAGTTGAAAGACATAAGTATTGTAAGTATTACAGTTAGTTGTGAGACATCGGGAGAACAGATTAGCTCATTTGGGAATCTCACTATATTGGTTGCACTGTAAGGCTATGTTCAAAATCGCCCCTAAAACTTTTATTCACTCTTTCCTACATATTGAAAGTAAGCGAGCAATTTTTGATGTTGCGTTCAAATTCGAAGTCTGCCTGACGGGCTGCTGCTTTTGCATAGTTTGTGCTTGCTGTTTAATAATTATTTGACACTTAGCAAACTGGCAGCTCCAATAGTAATGACTTGACAAAAAGATTTTGAATCTTGAACTCTGTCTTGGATACTAAGCCTTAATTAAACAATTTAATAATTGCTAATAACGAAGGTTGGAAGGCTAATGTACTGTGAAACTCAAAACTGCAAAGCAATATCAATATAGCTTTCTTACCAAATTCACTGTACATTCTTACAAAATTTATTTAAAAAAAATTACTTGTAGTTATTAAAATATTTCTTATACATTTTACTACATTTTCTAAGAAAATGTATCTTTATTAATTATGCATAATTTATTATTAAAAACAAGTATAAAGTTTTTTAAATTTGAATAAAATGAAAACTAAAAGACGTTTAAAATCACATGAGCCAATATTTTATTCTCAATGGAATATAGAGAAGAACAAATTTTTAAACAGAGAAATGTTACACTCTTATCCCCTACATGTGCTCACTTCAAATTTAAAGCCTGCTACAGGTCTTAGGAAGGTTTGCACAGGGGCAAAAAGGGCTGAATAAGCAAGAAATGTTCAGCTGGGAGAACATCTAGCAACTAATTAAGTTAATTGACGTTAGATAATATGATTAGCTATAAAAGGGATATCTTAACGAGACAGAGTCTCTCAGAAGTATGAGCAGAGTCTCTCCAATCTCTGTGTAAAAAGATTGTGGATTACTTTAACATTCCTCAACGTCAAATTGCAAAGGAATTGCCCAGGAATACTTCCAGAATCTGCAGATACCTGATAAAGCTCTTATCAAAATTATGTGTATACAGTATGGACAGCTTGAATGTTTGGGAAATCACTATGAATTTTTATGGTCTTTTAAAGTATATACAGCGGGGGAAAAAGTATTTAGTTAGCCACCAAGAGAGAGGCCTGTAATTTTCATCTTAGGTATACCTCAACTGTGAGAGACAAAATGAGGGGAAAAAATCCAGAAAACTCACATTTAAGAATTTATTTGCAAATTATGGTGGAAAATAAGTATTTGGTCAATAACAAAATTTCATCTCAATACTTTGTTATATACTCTTTGTTGACAATGACAGAGGTCAAAGTCTTCACAAGGTTTTTACACACTGTTGTTGGTATTTTGGTCCATTCCTCCATGCAGATCTCCTCTAGAGCAGTAATGTTTTGGGGCTGTCGCTGGGCAACATAGACTTTCAACTCCCTCCTAAGATTTTCTATGAGGTTGAGATCTGGAGACTGGCTAGGCCACTCCAGGACCTTCAAATGCTTCTTACGAAGCCACTCCTTTCTTGTTTTTGGTATCATTGTCACGCTAAAAAGACCCAGCCAAGTTTCATCTTCAGTGCCCTTGCTGATGGAAGGAGGTTTTCACTTGTATCTCACGATACATGGCGCCATTCATTCTTTCGTGTACACGGATCAGTCGTCCTGGTCCCTTTGCAGCAGAATAGCCCCAATGTATGATGTTTCTACCCCCATGCTTCACAGCAGGTATGGTGTTCTTTGGATGCAACTCAGCATTCTTTCTCCTTCAAACACGACAAGTTGAGTTTTTACCAAAAATTTATATTTTGGTTTCATCTGACCAACTGACATTCTCCCAGTCCTCTTCTGGATCATCCAAATGCTTTCTAGCAAACTTCAGACGGACCCGGACATGTGCTGGTTTAAGCAGGGGGACACATCTGGCACTGCAGGGTTTGAGTCCCTGGCGGAGCAGTGTGTTACTGGTGTCCTTTGACAGATTTTTTTAAGCTGTTTTTTTTTTATTATTATTTTGTCTCTCGTAGTTGAGGTATACCTATGATGAAAATGACAGGCCTCTCTCATCTTTTTAAGTAGCCATACTTGCACAATTGGTGGCTGACTAAATACTTTTTCGCCACACTGTATAATATTTGTATAAACGTTATATAAATATTTATTCATGCTTGCAATACCGCCAGGTGCAAGTATTTCTGTTTCATGTGAAGGTGTCAGACACCACCAAAAGGTCTATGTGGAGGCATGAAAAGGCCACTCATGTCAGCCCACCAGACACAAAGCAGACTGAAGACAGAAAACAACTGTGTGGCCTTAACAAGAGTTGTTTTCTGATGTTCTTTATGTCTTACTCAATCACCTGAAACAAAAATAAAATCAACATTTCTCAAAATACTTTACATTTAGAGTAAATTTGAAAAAATTAAACCTCTCTAAGCAATGAGAATTAATTTGTTATAACCTCTAACATATTGGCAAATTTAGTAATGACACCTAATAAAGCTATTCTCAAAAAATCATGAAATTAATTCTAAAATGTTTGTAATACACAGGTATATCTTCCAACACAGTAATAATTTTATTATAGGCTCTTCAGTATGGTAACTGCTTGATTATTAAAATAGAGTGACAACTTGGTTTTTAACAATTCTCAAAAATCATGTTTATTCATTGTGCATTCAAATTAGTCTCAATCAAACTGCAGTTGCAGTTCAGTCTATATAATGAACCTAATAACAGGCTACAGTAAAAAATGTATTTCCTTAATAGGGAGTTTATTTTCCGTCATTAGAATACATTGAAGCATTTCAGTGAATTCAGTGCTTGCACTTACGTCTTGTTCTTTGTTGGATCTGGCAGGTTTGAGGTTTTAATAAGCCTACTGTTTGAAGCACAGGCCTACGATTTGCACTCCTAGTTGCCTAATTAAAACCTTTTGATTTCCTTTCCACATTTACAGTATGACGAGAGTACTGTAGCTTTTTCCTAATCATTTGACACATTTAATTTGTGTATATATCGCTAAATCTATATACTTTAAGTATGCCTCAGACATTTTTGTACGCTCAAACAGCATAATTCCACAAACAAGTCCCCTCCTTCCCAATCCTTTTGTTCACTAACGATATTAATATTTCCAGTAGGTGGCAGTAAATATACATTTTTGAGACACCATTGTCAACTCTTAGTGTAAGTAAATATCAGTTTCTATAGCCATTTTCATCAGAATTATGCACAGATAACCTCAAGAGTTTATATTCTAGTGATAAACCACACCACCCTCAAGTGAATTCATAAACTAAAGCATCTGTACCATAACAGTCATTCTATTCCCAGCTGAGACCACAATTGTGTCTACTAGAGGTCAAGCTGTGAGGTTTTATTGATGTTGCCGGGCAGGTGTACGGTCTCCTTTTTTATCCCAACTGCCCCCCCCCCCCCCTCCTTAAAAATACACCCCTCATCGCCATCCTCATCCCAAACCCCTGCATTTATCATCCTCCACACTTATTCACAGATGAATGCCCTTACTTCTGTCACTGATCTGTTTTATAGTTGTGCCAGACCACAGGGAATCATCACTAGTCTATTATGTCCTCACAGTATGCGTGTCTACTTGAGCACACGTCCTGGGATCAGGCCCTTTGTTATGAAAAACTCGACCTGCCCCGGATTGACCCTCAGTTTGTGTCTCCGTCCCCCACCTCTCCCGCCCCTTTCCTGAATCCGGGAGAAACTCAGAGCCAGGGCCATATGGCACTGCCACGCCACTGACAGGAACTGTAGACAACAAAAACAGAAACATGGGCTATAGGCCAACTTAGGCCATCAAGGACCCGAATACGTATGTGTGGTGCAGCGATTATGTTATTTTTAGCGTTGTGCTGCTGTTGTTTCCTGGCTGCGTGTTTACACGGAGTACATGAGAACGTATCTGCAGGTGCTTGGCCTAATCAAAAGTACTCAAATGTACTTGCGTCAAGGGTATCAACTAGCGTTTTTGTAAAAGAGCACAGATGAGTCAGTGTTTACCTTCACGTGCCGTCGTGTTGAAAGAACAGGAAGCCACAGAAGGAGGCAAACGATAACCTGGGTCACCTTTGAGCTTTGAATTTTCTTTTCTGTCCATTTGCCATGCATCACTTTGGCAAAGTCTTGTGTTAATCGAAACAGTAGCTGAAGAAAATTGGTGATGCATCGTCATGCTTTTTCCAAGAAATGTTGACAATGTCCATTTGAGACTGAATATGGATTAATAGTTCCCAATGGGAAAGTATACGTTTGTTCACTAAAAACTAGCAAGTTACGGAGGCGCATTGGAAGAAGGTCTAGAATTGCAGTCTGCTTCTTTTGTAGAAATGTCAATAAAAGCCTTTGAGGAGATAAAAATGTGTTTGTTTGTGCTGTCGAGTTTTTTTGAAACGTGCATTGTTAGAGTCCATAGTTTCTTTGGCAGAAAGAAATTATGATTCATCCATCTTTGATTACAGGATAGCAGGATGATAATTTGTTTGTGACAGCACTGGTCTGAATATGTCTAAACACATAATTGTGTGTCATCTGCAAAGCAATCATAGCTGACATCCTCCTTTGACATGTAGGTGCATGTTGATGACAAACATGTCACTGAGAATCTCGGAGAAATGGCTGAAAGTAAACGAGCAATTTTTGCATTTCATCTCAGTCTGAGAGAGTTATTATGTTAATTAACTGTTTTATATAAGGAACCAGATAAAACATGGCTTTTAGAATTTTGACGAGGTCATTGTTTCTGTTGCGAGCGAAGAAGCGAGAATCCAACGTGCGTGGACAGCAAATTCATGCTTTTAAAATACTTGTTATTGATGCAGTGAGATCTTGATGAAGGTTTTCATTCGGACCTCTCAGACATTGTTTGCTATTACTCAGAGCAATTTCTCAACCGAGGTGAGGAGAATTTCAATTTGTTGCACAGTTGGTTTCCTTAGAGCTTGCAACTGTTGTCTGTCCTCAGATTCTCGGCCCATTTTGAGCATCAAAGAAAGACAAATGTTCGCTTCTCGCTTCAATAATGGTGGTCTTTCAAAACAGACACAAAGTCAATGCAGTAAAAAAAAACGGCACATGGTATAAGGAAAGCCCTGGAGAAGAGCGCCAGTAAATCTTGAGAAGGCCGATCAATGAGGGGTCTGATTGCATTGGAAATAATGTCCGCTTAATGGGTTGCTGTAAAATATAGCCGCATATCTATTCATCACAAATGCAACACTGAAAAGGATAGTCAGACAGTTTAAACAAAGATCACTTTTGCTTCAAAATACACTGACATTTGTTCAAGTCCAGCTGATGTGAGGTGAAACGAAAGTGCACCGGTTACCATTCATGTGCATGAAGCTCAAACATAAATGTTGACTGAAAGTCTGTCAATAATTTTAATAATAATAAATAAATAAATAATTAAAAGAAAATTGATCTAAATAAAAAGTTTTGATGTATATATATACAAAAGGTTTTAACCATCAACCAAAGATGAAACACAGGCTATAGAGCGGTGGCCAAAATAATTAGAACACAAGTATTTCCACCAGATAAAAAATAGTTTTAAGTCTATAGGAAATATCAATTTACTTTTCCAAACACTCCAAGCTACCTGAAAATCAATGTGCCCAAGTGTACCTAGGACAAAAGCTGCACACCAAATGTTGATGTAATTTAGTTTTTTTGACAGCATCCTCATTATACAGCATTTTTACATAAGTGCCTAAAACTTAATGTAACAGTAATGTAGCTTTCTTGAAGCATATTGAAGATGTTGCCACAGTTTTTCTGGATTTAGTTTGTCAGGTTGTTCAGTTTCTTCATGTTGTTGCAGACAATTAATCGCAATATGAATGTTTGAAAATGTTAACTGATATGTTTACTGGCACACCACAGCAAAAGATACACACACACACACACACACACATACATTTGGTGTACTCACTGTAAAAAACAACCTATAGAATCTACTCAATAAAATTGAGGTATATTTGCACTTGTGTGAGGAGATTCTATCCTGTATATTCGGGTAAAGAATACCTACATTTAACAGCTATAACAAAAAAAGTATATATAGATAGATAGATAGATAGATAGATATACACACACACACACATACATACATATATATATATATATATATATATATATATACACACACACATATAATTAGCTAATTATTAATACCCTTGAACGGGACAGCGATGGATGCGTAGCTGTCGCTTTAAGATTTGTTTGGGAAGCGCGCTCTGCTCTGAAGCTCCACTCGCTTGATTCTGCGCAGCGCTGTCACACTCGAGCATCTTATTCAAACGCCGAGCGTGCAGCTGAATGGATGAACAGCTTGTGAACTCTGCGTACAGCATTCAGCGCTTCAGATGACGGACGTTACAGCCAAATGAGTGACTGAGGGAGTAAACAAACTAGTTAGACATAGAGTAGTCATGCAGTTCCTAATGAAAAGATCCGCGCGTTTCGGATCCAGACATCACTGAGACTTTATCGTAATGCGCTGCCGTGGATTTCTCCAAGAGAGCAGCTGAAGTGCTTTTTCCGCTCTCATTTTTATTCCATGAGTTCAAATTGGTTCGCGTTCGCCTACCACTGAGAATGTCTTTTGTTTAGAAACAGTTTACTTATGCCGTAAAGAACAGCGCAAGTATTTTTGGAAGCCGGACAAATGGCTTTTACTGTCATAGGTATCCTGTTACTGATGCTCTCTAACATCTATAGCTCTTCAGGTGAGTTAAAACACTCATTTATTGATCTGATTTTTTATTAAATACTGCATTCTGCGACTTTAAAGTAAGTTTAATCTGTTTAACTCTGAGATATAACATATGTTTGTATTATTGTAAACACATCCAGTTGGCTTTCAGTTTTGGATATATAACTTTATTTAACAGTAGCCTATATAATTCAGCATTATAACAAAATTCCCAAACAATAGTAAATTCCCAGAAAATATTTACTATCAATGTTAAGTTACATCAGGTCACTTCTAAAAAAAAAAGTGCAGAAACAGTTTTACTAAGAAATCACTTCATTTCCCAAATAATACAGTACAAAATTATACAAAATTCTGAAGAAGATGGACTGAAATAGTACATAGCTACATTGTTTTATATACACTTTTGACATGATTTTCACATTAACAGCAGTACATTCAGAACTTAAAATAATCTTACAGTGACAACAACAAGAATTCAGAACTTATATGTAGCGTAATACTTTTTAATAAGTTCATTCACCTTTCAATGTTATTATGCTACTGATAAAGAAAATTGGGTTAACACTCAAAATCAAATAAAAATGAGACTTTTTTTGTAATGAGTTAAATGGAAACGGTCATGTTTTAGAGCAGAATTATCTTTTTTTGCAGTGAAGCGTGAGACAGTAAGTAAGATGAAAAAGATCATAATCACGCTGGATACAACACAAGACAGCTGCATTATAAAATATTCATGTTCAGGCACTTCTCAAAGCGTACTACAAGAGAGACTATTGTGTTTGATTTCTTCATTTGGTAGCTAATGGTACAAAACAAGCACAGCAAATAGAAATTTTGTGCTGTTTAGAAAGGCATTTCCAGCTATTAGAATTGCCATTTGTTTTTATTTGTTTTGACAGTCTGTTATTACAATCTTTACTCACAGACGTCTTAAATCTGAGTAAATATTTGCAATACAAGACCCGTTTCCATGATCTCCTCCTACACCCTTGGTATGTGTACCGTGTTTGATTGCGGTAAAATGACCTGTAGGAGACTGAGCGCATACGTTTGGCAGGTGCAGAGAGGGATGCCGCTGCTGTATCATCAGTCTGCGGGTGGCATGATGTGTCCCCCTGCTGAGGCCCGCTTAATGGCCTTCTGCATTACAGAACACAGCGAGCTTTAGAAAGAGACTTTATGGGTTATGCATCTGTCTTCCCATTGTGGGGGTGCCCGAGCTGAAAGGATGCTTTAAATAGAGCTATGTGTGTATTAATATGCAGTGAGTTTATCGATTTGACTGTCAGCTGTGAATATAAAAGGCATTATGCACTGTGTGCTTAGAGAAAGTTCAGAGTTAAAACATATTGTATAATATGAAAGATGATAGATAATGCCAGATAATAGCAGACTTCGTACTCTGGTTGCTAAGAGACGTCTGTACCACGGGCAGATCTGGAGTCACAAATTGTTTTTGATGGTATTCTTAGTCCAAATGTGACCGAATATGAAGTAATATGTTTTTAATAATCTAATACATTATCAGTTTATTTTGATTATACTTGGATTAACTGCAGCTTTTAATCCAATGACATCCAATGAGATCATTCTGTCTATTCGTCAGTCTATCATCTATCTATCTATGTATTGTTCTATCATTCTATTGTCCTATCGTTCTATCTATCCATTATTCCAATAAAGTTTTATCTATCATTCTATCTATTTTATCTATGGTTCTTATCTATTTAATCCAATGAATATTTTGAGACATGTTGGCACCATTTACAGTAACATCACATCAGCTTTGTGTAATTTCTCTGTAAACCAATGATTCATTCGGCTTATTGCTTTTCACTTAGCAAAAAGGTGTTCCAGATTTAATTTCCGTAAGTAAATGTGCTTGTTCCTTAAATAGGGGGAATGTGGGTGTGTTTGTGTTTATATTTATTACCAGAAAACTGCAGACTGCAAAATCTCCCGCAGCTGTCATTAATGTAAAAGGTCTGAAGCTTAGAACTGACATAACAAAAGCTGTTCAGTTTGTGTTACTTAGCAGTTGCAGTCACGTTAGGGCAAATGGCCAACTACGAGAGGTTGAATGGGGTTGACAGAGATAATGGCGTTTCATGAAACGATGACAAATGGCCTGAGATGGATCACCCAGCAGAGATGTAAGCTGTCACAGTTAGCCGATAAGAACAGTTTTTGTGGCGCTGTGAAAACATTGTGCCTGGCGTAATAATGGGTCTAGGACTCATACCAGCAGATCTCTTTCACAAATGACTATTTTGTTTTGTTCTTTGATCAGTATACACCAGTACGCACCCGTGCGCCCATTAGTAACGTCTGTTGAGGAAAAAAACATTAGATCATTACTGATCTCAGAGAGCCAGGTTGATGCTCTGTTTTATGAATGTGTTTGAAGCAAATAGCTTTGAAAATTTGACTGAGCTCAAAGTCTCCGGTCACTGTTTTCAAAACGTATTAGCTTTAGTTATGGTACATTTAAGCCCTGAGAAAAAAGAGGGTGAAACATGCATGTCTAATATTTGTAAATATTAATTACTGTAGTGCATTACATTACGCCATAGCTTGTGGACATACACTAAATATAACTGATTTCAACAGTATTACAGCGAGAAGACACTTGATTCTCCTGTTTATCTATCGTTTTATCCATTATTCTATCTATCTATCTATCTATCTATCTATCTATTGTTTTATCCATTATTCTATCTATCTATCCATTATTCTATCTATCTATCTATCGTTTTATCCGTTATTCTATCTATCTATCTATCTATTGTTTTATCCGTTATTCTGTCTATCTATCTATCTATCTATCTATCTATAGTTTTATCCGTTATTCTATCTATCTATCTATCTATCTATCTATCTATCTATCTATCTATCTGTTGGGTCTTGTGGCTAATCACCTGCTTTCTGCTGTCTTTTGTGTTTTGTTTTGGCTTTGACAGTTCTCCACGTGCTCATTATTCTCTTCGTCCTGCTGTCTCCACCCTCTCTTGATTTCTGATTACGCTCTCTCCTGCGTTTTCACCTGTTTCTTGTTAATCTGATTATTTTTTTCCCTTTATTAGTTTCCTCATTTTGTCAGTATGCGTCGGACTGTCAAAGTTGGTTCCTCAGTCGTGTCTGTGAGTTACCTGTGTCTGAAGTTTGTTTCGTCTCGCCAGGCTCCACTGCTTGTGATTGTGGGTGGCCTCGCAGGGCGGTCGTGGCCTAATGGATAGGGAGTTGGGCTTGTAACCCAAAGGTTGCCGGTTCGAGTCCCAGGTCCGGCAGG
>JAUCMS010000025.1:7581967-7615876 GCA_032357445.1 Enteromius radiatus
CATAACACCTACCGGAGTCAAATTCCTTGTATATGCAAGTATACTTGGCCAATAAAACTGATTCTGATTCTGATTCTGATTCTGATTCTGATTCTGATTCCTCTCCAGCCCGAGCCTCACGCTAACAACCCGTCGGTCTACAACAGTGATCCGAATGCCTGCCAAGCCTTTCTGTCTCAGTGTGCGCTGGTGTTTTCGCTTCAACCACAACACTACGCTTCGGAGGAGGCAAAGGTCGCCTATGTCCTCACACTTTTATCTGGACGCGCCCACGAATGGGGCATTGCTGTGGGGAATTCTCGGGCTCCCTGTTGCAGGAGATTTGAGACTTTTCGCCAACATCGCCAGGGCACAAGCTCGTGGCACCACCTGGAGGCTTCTTCTGACACTATCAGCCCTGTTTCTGCTGACACAGAGCCCATGCAGCTGGGGCGTCTCCATTTAACTCCTCAACAGAGACATGAGCGTTTAACCCAAGGATTATGTTTATATTGTGGCAAGGCTGGTCACTTTGTTGCTCTATGCCCTTTAAAAGCCAAGGCCCATCAGTGAGACAGAGAGTCCTGGTGGGTACCTTTCCCTGTTCAAACTCTTCGCACACTTTGCTGCCTTTTCAGCTCACTGTCGAGGGAAGGACGCTTTCAGGTCACGCTCTCCTGGACTCGGGCGCCGAGGGGAATTTTCTTGGGTCATCATGGGCCAAGCAGTGGAACATTCCTATCATTCCCCTTTCAGAGCCTATCACTGTGTGGTCACTGGCCGGTCGTCCTCTCAGCACCATAACTCACATCACTCCTAGTGTAGGACTTTTGTTGTCTGGTAATCATTCTGAGACTCTTGAATTTTTTATTATTGACTCCCCCAAGACTCAATTAGTTTTAGGACACCCATGGCTGTGTTTCCTCCTGTCCCCGTCTCCTGTGTTTCGCAGGTTGATCCTCCTGACCTGTCTGTACTCGGATGTGGGAGCGGTATTCAGTAAGTCACAGGCGTCCTCTCTCCCTCCGCATCGCCCATATGACTGTGCCATTGATCTCCTCCCAGCCACCAAATTGGACCTCCGCAACGCTTACCATTTGGTGCATATTCGGGAGGGGGATGAGTGGAAAACGGCATTCAATACACCTTCTGGGCACTATGAGTACTTGGTTCTTCCGTTCGGTTTTACCAACGCTCCAGCCGTTTTCCAGGGGCTTGTCAATAGCGTTCTGGGGAACGTGATTAACCAGTTTGTCTTTGTGTATTTGAATGACATTCTTATTTTTCCCCCTCTCTCCAAGTACACACCCAGCATGTTAGATGGGTCCTCCAGCGTCTCTTGGAGAATTGTGATGGCTGTGTTGCATCCTGAGTTCCTTCAGTGGGGCCATGCATCCAGGCTGGTCTGCCATTCAGGAATTCGGGGAATGCTGTTTGCCATCCGGCAGCGTTTCTGGTGGCCCTCCTTGGCTACAGATGTCAGTTTGTGTTGGCCTGCCCGACTTGTGCCCAATGTAAACCAGTGAATCGCCCTCCTGATGGTCTGCTTCGCCCCCTCCCGTCCCTGGTCACACATCGCCCTTGACTTTGTTTCTGGGCTTCCTCCCTCGAAGGGGAACACTGTGGTTCTCATGGTGGTGCATTTCATTCCCCTGCCCAAGTTGCCCTCAGCCCGGGAGACTGCTCAGCTGATGGTGAACCACATCTTCCGTCTCCATGGTTTGCCGGTTGACGTGGTGTCTGATAGGGGTCCTCAGTTTGTCTCCTGGTTTTGGAAGGAATTTTGTAGACAGATCGGGGCCACTGCGAGTCTATCTTCAGGGTTCCATCCCCAGACCAATGGGCAGTGTGAGCAGGCCAACCAGGATCTTGGGAGAATGCTCCGCTGTCTGACATCCAATAACCCAAGTTCCTAGTGCCAGCAGCTTTCCTGGATTGAATACGCCCACAACTCCCTTCCGGTGGCTGCTTCAGGTATGTCACCTTTTGAATGTTCTGTGGGATATAAACCACCACTGTTTCCATCACAGGAACCTGACACTGCAGTTCCGTCTGCCCTTGCTTTGGTCCGACGGTGTTGTCACACCTGGGAAGGAGTCAGGAGGGTTTTAGCCAAAACCTCAAGACGAACCAAAGCAGCAGCCGATCGCCTCCAGTCCTCTCCTCCTACCTATGTGTGTGATCAACGTGTATTGGTTATCTACCAAGGATCTTCCCATTCGGGAGCCTTCTCGCAAACTGGAACCCAGGTTCATTGGGCCATACTGGGTCACCAAGTTGGTAAGTCCTGTAGCAGTCAGGCTCAAGCTCCTTCCTTCTCTTGGTCGCGTCCACCCTGTGTTTCATGTTTCCAGGTTTAAACCTGTGTTTTCTTCCCCACTTAATCCCATGGGCAATCGTCCCACCCCCTCGTCTGGTGGATGGTGCTCCTTCCTACACGGTGAGGAGGATACTAGATGAACGGCGTTGTGGCCAGGGGTTTCAATATCTTGTGGAGTTGGTTCCTTAGTCGTGTCTGTGAGTTACCTGTGTCTGAAGTTTGTTTCGTCTCGCCAGGCTCCGCTGCTTGTGATTGTGTGTGGCCTCGCAGCCTTTTTCAGTGCGCTCTGGGGAGCGTTTTTCTGATATCCTACCGGACATGGCTTCCCGTTAAAGGAGTGGATCTCGGGTCTCGTTGCTCCCGTTGCCGTGGTGTCTGAAACCGGGAGTGTGTAATTTCCTGTGGAGTCTGGACTGTTTGAAAATTCCCTTTTTGTTGTTGTTAAAAAAGAAAATAAAAGAACTTTGTGTTCCCGCACCCGAATCCTGCTTCATCCCTGACATCCATCCATCTATCTATCTATCTATCTATTGTTTTTTCTAGTTAATAATATTTGTATGATTTTTTTTCAGTTCATTTTAATTCTTTCTTGCACTTGAGCTGCAGTTCTGCATGTTATTTGCTTATTTTATTTTCATCCCATCTGTCATTCACAGGCATACTATACCGCTTTTCTGCCAGCTCTGTCCTATGCTCTTGACATGCCAAACTTTCCACATTTTTTGATTCAAAGACATGTTCATAATATGTATCCAGAACCCCAGCAAAAACCCATTCACATCCACTACTCAGGGAATCTACCAGTTGATGTACTGATACTGTGAGAATTAGAATCTGCCACATATTTCTCATGTGAGTTGTGCGCGTAAATATTTAACAGCACTATGTGTGACTGCATGACAGAACCTTCTTTCAGTGCTTTTTTCACTCAATTATGCTGTGGGACTAATTCGGTTCACTGTTGCCCATAGGTAACCTTTTTTCCTGTAAGATATGAACCTGTTAATGTGATCTTATATCTCTCCTTCGCATTTTTAAAGGAAGCAGCGTCTGTGTACACCATGAAATCACTGACAGATAATTATCCTTTCAAACCAGGCATAGCTTTTCATGTGTGATGGGATTGAAAAGCACAGGCTTTTATTCATTTCTTTCATTCTCTCACAAGGACCAATTAGCTTGCCATAACTTTCAAAATGATGATGCCTCTGAGTAGCTGTGAGTTATAATCTTGACAGCTGTAAACGGATGGAAACATACTTATGCTGAGTGTAATGTGCAGCAGGAGGCTGATGAACTATTTAGGTGTTCATGACTGAGTTTTTATGAAAGTCATTAGCAAATTCATTGAATTTAGTTTCAACAAGAAAAACACCTTATGCTTTCTAAGGGCTGTTTTCTTCCACTGGAGTGCTTTTAGACAAATTAAGTTTTCTCCTTCAGTCCGTAAATGCTATTATTTAAACTGTTGAAATTTTACACCCTTTTAACATCAAGCAAAACCCAACACATGGCCACTGCAGTGGCTTACACTATAAGTATTCCGCCTCATAAAAGCACAAAGAAGAAACCCTCTCTGTTAGTTCTGTAGCCCCGGATAGAGCAGAATTCAGCACTAATGGGCGGTGAGGTTTGGAGCCTCATTCAATAGCCGCAGCCATGCTAGACTCAGCCTTAATGTCAGCTTCTTTTAACTTCGCACTGATTTCGTCTGGCTCTCTGGGCTGAAAGCTTAATAGGTGCTGAGTCATCAGCCTTTGAGATGTTCATCCCTGGCTCGCTTTCCCACTGGCCATTAGAAGCCTCTTGCCCCTCATTCCATCCTTTGACTGATGCTGGTGAAGACTATAGTTGTGTGGTTGAATGGTTCACCCCAGGCACTCTGTTACAAAAGTTTTTATTTCACTTTTATTTTTTTGTCAGAAATGTAATTCAAGTAGTTCCACACAAGTGTTAGGCAGTTTCATTCTGGCTTTGTTTATGCTCAGAGCCAATTAAATCAGGGTCAGACCACAATAGACACCGGATAATATTTAGATAGCTAAAACATAACTAAAACTGCAGCAGATGTATTAAATAGACATGCTTATGTTTGAGTAAATAAAGCTGATATGGCGATAAACACAAATAATGAAAGTTAAGTGCATGAATTAGTCTGATATCCCCTCCCACAGCCGAGTACATTAAAAATCCAACATCCCACACTTCAGTTAATTTTGTGTATTATCTGGGTATTTGAAGTGCACTTTTTTTACTGGTTGTACTAAAAATAGCACATAAGTAGGCTAATTGCGATGCACCTGCTGTCATTTAGCAGAAATTATTAACAAAGCGGCTTACTCTTTGAACAACTAGGGCTAAAACTTTTTCACACGACGATCGAACAGCAACGTTTTGGTTACTAGCCCTGTGCTTTAGCCACTTCAGTTAGTTACGTTTTCCTATTAAAAGAAACTGCTACCTACTATTCAGATGTGAGTTTTGAGTAGTATAGTGCTTGTTGTTTGTGTCATAGCTCTAGAGCCGGGACATGACATCATGTTATGTTAAGGGGCATAACATTTTCGTCAGAC
Source organism: Enteromius radiatus (assembly GCA_032357445.1). Classification (NCBI taxonomy): domain Eukaryota; kingdom Metazoa; phylum Chordata; class Actinopteri; order Cypriniformes; family Cyprinidae; genus Enteromius; species Enteromius radiatus. The sequence goes on from JAUCMS010000025.1 coordinate 7,586,840, forward strand.
GCTTGTGGTATTCAAGCAATCACAGTGCACTGGATAGCTGGCAAATCAGAGAACACCTCGCTTTTTTAGAGCAATGAGCTTTGTACAAATCGACCTGTTTCAGAAGGCTGGGCTTAGAGTAGAAACAGTAATGTACAGTATGTGGAAAATAATGTGTTTTTGAAACTTAAATCACATAAACACATTGCATTACACCAAATACCCAAATTAATGTTTTTTTTAGCAACATCTCTTAAATAGTGTTTACTATAAAGGTGCCTAACATTCGCTATGTTTGTCCACAGATAGTTCTGATATTTAATTGTAGCATACTAAAGAATTTTTGGAAAATGTATTTGTTTTTGAGTGTTTTGTTTTTATTCTGTATTTTTAAAATCTAAAATCAGGGCAAAAAATGCACAGAAAAGCCCCTCAAAATTAATTTTTTTGGAAGTGTCCTACAATAGATTTACATGCACGCAAGGTAAAAAAAATGCTTAGGTTTTTTTCAAAATATTCATTCAATGTCACCTCATTTTCCATTAAGACTTTTTAAAACCCCTCCTTTCTTTGAGTCTACTCTGCTCTGATTGGTCAGATTGCGTAGTCTGTTATGATTGGTCTGTCATGTACAGGGTGTGTGGATTACCATTACCATAGTTCCACATTTTGAATGTTCAATGAAAAGTATGAAAAATCTATTATTTTATCATACTGACAGGTTAGGATTCAGCGGAGCCAGCTGGTCCAAATAAACTGGCTACTGAGCAATATTTGAAGAGCAAGAGTTTTGTGAATTCAGCGTTAAGCTCCTCAAGATTACAGATGCAGTCGGCAATAAAATGATGGAAACACAAAAAAGATTGAGACTGTACTGCTTTGAATATAACCACTGCTCCTTTGCCACCTCATTTTTCGGGAGATATAGATTAAAATAAAACAAATTTACTTTCACAGCATAGGACACAGTCTTCTTGAAATGATGTTAACACATGAACAGGCTACATTATTTGAGGGCAGGTTGTTTGCAGCCGAACAAAGTAGAACAAAATTGGGCATTATGCAGTTGTGTTACCCTGTGAAGTTGGGGTTTGAATTACTGACAACTCATTTACACTGTTCAGAATCGATTCTTATTTTGGAGATAAATAACTTTATTTATCATGCGGATTCAGCTTTCTGACTCATTTACTTTCAAATACAGTTAAATTGCACACTACATGAAAGGCTATATTCGAAATGGCATAGTATGGGGCACTTTAAGATAAAATATCAAAAAATGCTCTTGTACAATTAAACTAAATCTATTACCACTGTTGCAATTAAGGTGTAATGTGAAGGTTAATCAATAGTGTTTATTGCACATTACATTTATAATACATTGCATTAAATATTTATTTTTTTACGTTTTTTTTTTTTTTTTTTTTTTGCACCATTTAACCTGATCACACGTGAATTTATTGGGTCCATGAATGTAATGTCACCGGTGATGACAAAAGCTATTATTTATATTCCTTATGTTTGCTCCAATTGTATTGGTAGCTGCTTTTAGAGGGGTATTTGACATAAAGGACAGCACAAATACTTTTTTTATAAGGTACAGGGATTCTAAAAATTGCCCTTACAATCTCAGGGGACAAATGCTTACTGGAAAAGTACATTTCTGGCACTCATATACATTACATCTGCCAGATGCTTTTAGCCGGCTGCTTTTAACCTTCACTGATTCCTCGCAGGGTCCCGCCCACGTTTGGATGATGTTCCCCCCAGGATAGTGGAGGATCCCTCTGATCTGATCGTGTCAAAGGGTGAGCCAGCCACCCTGAACTGCAAGGCAGAGGGTCGACCCATGCCCACGGTGGAGTGGTATAAAGACGGCGAGCACGTTGAAACCGATAAGGACGACCCTCGCTCTCACCGCATGCTTTTGCCCAGCGGCTCCCTTTTTTTCCTGCGCATCGTTCACGGACGCCGCAGCAAACCTGACGAGGGAGTTTACACTTGCGTTGCCCGCAATTACCTTGGAGAAGCCGTTAGCCGAAACGCCTCGCTGGAAGTAGCCAGTAAGTACTGTACCTTCTGATGAATTCCACCTTGCTTGGTGATTCTAGATGGAGCATAGCTGTGCTGAAATAAAAGTAATCTATCCCTCTCAGACATGGCCTCAGGTTTTGTTTGTCTAGTTCTTTTGTGGCAGGCTGCTGGTGAGTTTTTTCCTGTTGTGACAGTGTGTCCTCCTGCTGTGTGACTGCGCTCTGGGCCTTTGGCTCAGCCGTAATCCAGCTCTCTGGCACAGGAATATCCATATCCAGCTCCACCGCCAGAAGAAACTGGATTAGCAAGTTTGTTGATTAGAATTGGAATGCAACTAATTAGATTCCCCAAAGTTTGCTAATTAAAACACGAAGCAGCAATTCCCCTGGTGCCTCTTTTCCATCTCCTTTTTTTTTAACACAAGCTGCATTTTTTGCAATACATAATTTATGTTCCATATTTTAGTTAAGTATTTTATTTAATTTGATTCTTTTTTGTTGATCGTTTTGTTCACTTGATTCATTTCAATATTTACTAAAACATTGTATATGACATTTTGATATTACTGTTTAATTTAATTAGTTTTTGATTGCTTTTCTAAATTTTAAACAAATGTTTTTAATAATTTTCAAACATTTTAAGCAGGCAGTGTTAACCTACATTAGAATTAAAATCCTTCATTACTTGAATTAAGATTATTTGAAAGCACAGCACATGCGTTTTCACTCAGAAATAAAGGTCACTGGATGGGGGGGGGGGCACCTTTTCAGAAGGTACATGTTTTGTACCTAAAGTGTCCATTTTTCGTACATATTAGTGCTTAAAGTGTACATATTTGAACCTAATAGGTACATAAGTGTACCTTTTCAAAAGGTACCGCACCAGTGACAGCTTTTGTACCTTTATTTCTGTGTTTAAAACACTGAAACACATTTTTATCACTCTCCATGGTAGCAACTTTCAGACAGATAGCCTAAAGCTTTCAGCTCAAATTCAAATCAGAACCAATCAAAACCATCAGAACAGCATTGCTTTACTAAATGGCCTTTAAATGACTGGAGGCATTGTGCACATCAAAACATGCAAAGCAGCAAATCAATATTATTCAACATATTCTAGCTTTTCACAGAAAATATTAAGATAACCCATTTTACCTCATTAATATTTCTGTGAGTAACTAATTTAAATTATACATATTTCTTCAGTAACTGTAACAGATTATTACAGATAGATTTATTTTGTAACTAAATTATGTAATCCCATTGCATTACTCCCCAACACCTTTAACAAATATGTATTAACCAGTGTTAACTAATGGAACATTAAAGTGTTACCACTTTCTCATATTTCCGTTATTTTCAAGAGTCACTTTGCTTTGGTGCTTTGAGATGAAGGTGATGCTATTCTGATGTAAATGTCAGAAGGCCAATGTCAAATCAAGCCCTTTTTGATTTGCCTAAAGAAATGATTTAAGTGTTTCCCCGTTCGAAAACGAAATGAACTCTTAAAACAGACATCCTCAACTGCCGAGGGAGAGTCGAGCCCTTAGAGCCATTAAAGGCTTGTGCTTACTATCCCAGAGGACGCTGAGTAGCAGAGCATGCTGGGTGAAAATGATTTGCAATCATGCACTCGGCGGTAGATCTTATCCTGAAGTCTGCACACTCACTCTCCCAAATAGCTCTTCGTATTTTTGGCCACATATAAATAGCAGGAAGGGGAATACTAGCCGATTCTTTAAGACCTAAATCTCATTATATCGCTATTCATTTAGAATATGGGTTTTTTCAGTCGCAAGATTTGCTGAATGACTACGTGGCCTTTAAATCCAAGTCATAATTACCGCATTGAAAAATATGTCATCTAAGCAAGCCTTACAGGATGATTTATTATGTACGATTAAAGCCAGAAAGAAATAGAAATCTTTTTTTTTTTTTGTTCTCTAGAGTCCATATAGACTCAAACTCAGCACTCCTGTGAGCCTCAAATCAGGCTGGATATTAGCTCATGCTGCACAGTTCTCGTGAATTAAGTGCTCGTCCTTGTGGAAGATGAGACTCGGGTCATACACCAGGAGACCCAGCTCACCGCCGGCCGTATCTTCTCCTCAGCAGTGATTAATGTGCTAATTAGAGCTGGACAGTTTCCAGTGCGATCGCGGCATGAGGGCAGAGAGGGTGCTTTATGAAGACGGAGGATCCTGAGGGGTACAACAGGTTAAGGCATGGGCGAGCGCAAGCAATCCTTCACACATCGTCTCGTCCTGAAGCTCAGATTATGGCAGCAATCGGATTGAGGTGGAAAAAACACTTGATTGTATATATGGGATCAGCCTGCTTGTGATAAGTGAGCAGTTTTTGCCACGACAAGTCTGATGAGGCCGTGCCCATCTGTTAGATATTTCGGCTTATGGGAGTTGTTGAGCTATGAAATGTTCGCTCTGTGCTTGTTTGTTGGTGAATCACTCGTGTTTTTCAGTATTAGGCACATGTGTGATGTGATTAACTGTTCTAGTCGAGTCGTGAGTGTCCTGGGAGAGAGAATTTTCGGAAACACATTTGTTACTGCTTGGTCTGTGCTCACACTTTTCAACAATGAACAAACAATGCAAACTATTTATTTTGTGTTTCGCAGGCAAAGGAAAGTCATAGTTGAAAAGTTTGTTTTAGTATTATTTATCTAATGTATGTTTTAGTTCTGTAAAAAATGTATTAATCAAATCCAAAATAAAAATTTGTTTGTACATAATATGTAATAATAAATACAAACACATATATATTTAAGAAATATTTAGATTTATGTTTGAATCATTCATAAATATTAATATATATATATACACTACCAGTCAAAAATTTGGAAACAGTAAGATACCATTTAAAATAATGGGTTTCTATATTAATATACTTAAAAATATTATTTATTTCTGTGATGCAAAGGCAGTCCAAAGTGTCACATGATCCTTCAGAAATATTCTAATATGCTGATTTATTATTAGAATTATCAATGTTGGCAAAGCTGTGATGCTGACTTTTTTCAGGATTCTTTGATTAATAAAAAACAGCATTTATTTAAAATATAAATCTTTTCTAACAGTATAAATCTTTGCCATCACTACTTATTAGTTTAATAAATAAATAAAATGTAAAATAAATAAAATGTAATTTTTTTTCAAATAAAAAAGAATGAACCACAAACTTTTGAATGGTAGTGTATATTATTAGAAAGAATTCTATTTAAAAATAAATGCTCTTCTTTTTAATGTTTTATTCATTCAAGAATCCTAAAGAGATATCACAGGTTCCAAAAAAATATGACGCAGTTTCCAGCACTGATAATGAATCAGCAAACTTTTAATTAAGATGCAATTAATCATAATTTATACATTTGGCAGCACTAAATATTCAATGTTCATTTGAGTTTTTTATTTAACAGTTATATTTTGTTTCAGCTATTTTAAAACAAAAATTATCATTATTACCATTCAAAATATCACAAATTCAGACCAGTGTCATAGAGCAACCTTATTCACGAATGGCAGACAATACAAAGACAGTGTTGGTCACATGACAATGCATGCATACTTTGAAAAGAGTAGAGAAAAACAAATTCAAATTCAGCGCATGTTCTGACAGTATGTGTCTTTGGACAAAAGCCCGTGTTTACAGCAGTGAGTTTCAAGCATCCACTAACTTTGTTTTATTATTCAAGAATATGTTAAAAGTGACTTTATTCATCAAGGTTTAAACTGCCATAGCAAGTATAAATCGCTGTTTAAATTCAACACTTTTTTTTGCTTTTGAATTTCAAGGTCTTTGACAAACGAAAACATTTGTGCATTTTATGAAAAGCCAGTGTTGTTCACCAATAAGAGAAGACGGAATCTGGGTCTCACACTAATATATTAATCCATAGACTGCTAGACTGCAGTATATCGGGGGATACAGTATTATCCACCTAACATATGTATGCCACAGGACCACTGCTTAATCTGACGCTTGTCATAATGGCAGAATGACAAATGGCAAGTTTGACTAGTGGAGCCTGTTATTATTGGGTTTTGTTTTTTTTTTTGTTGGCAGAAGTAGATATTTAGCTCTTGGCTTGAATGCAAATCCATTCACGTATTCTCTCAAAATAGCAGCTTTGTGTTGAAGCTTTTATGCAAGAGAAAGCTGTATCTATTTCAAAGCATTGAATGTGGCAGTCTGTCTGGGGGAGCAAACTGCCGCGTTCCCTGAGCCTGGATTAAGATAAAGTAGGACAAATGAAAAATAAAACTTGCTTAAAAGGCTCTAGACCCAGCTGTCCCTCTTTCACCCAGTGTGGGATTATAAAGTAATGATGCTCCGTGGCAGCTTTTCCCTGATACATCTTTCCCCATGCGCTCTTATCTAAACCCTCTGAAGGGCTGTTATGGGATTCCTTGCGTGCACAATGTTGTTGAACATAACAAATCGCGTTTTACATCGCATATCTTCCGTGCTTTTGTGTGTTTCATATAAAACGCGCTACATTTTCAGCTGTTGCATTTCATTCCAAGAAGACAATTTTCCACCAAGTTGTCTTTTAATTGATTGTTCAAGAAAGCAAATACAGTAAAAGCTGGGAAGAGATGTAGAATGGGATGTTATCATTTCAAACGGAAGTGAACACCAACCACACAGATTAAACCAGTCAGCGTCTCTCCAGCCGAGTCTCGACACGGGGAATAACCTAACGTGAGATTAGCCCACCTCTGGGATGGATTTATTTATGTGGCTCTGAAATGAACAATAACAACATGCTGTCTAGTCCACACACACACACACACACTTCCAGCTGTGTGTCAGAACCCTGGCCGGCTGTAAACCTTCACAATGACATCCGCATTCACGCACCGCTATATAATTACACGTTAGCGGTTAGCATAATTTTGCATGTAATTTTCAGACTGAAAGTGTAGGAGTGCTTCAGTTAGCTTGAAACATTTCACAAGTCTCCTCCCACTCCCATACACACACACACACACACCGACAGATGGCCGCTTGTCAAGCCCGACACAGATTCTTCAGGTTAGAGTGATTGTCCTTTTAAGACCAACGTCTGAGTCACAAACGGGCGAATGTGTGGTGGGTCTCCATAGTGGGGGATGCAAATGAGAAGCCGTGTGTAAAGAAGGAGAAAGAGCGCGTGGTGAGTCAGTGGTGGGCTATTAATAATGTACATCCCAACAGGCTTGTCATTTACCATCATTCCATGATCTCTGCAGGGGGGCAGAGAAGAAAGACTGCTGGCCTTTTGAAATGAGCCCGACCTGTGTGCGATTCAGCTCGTAAAATGTCCTTTTGCTCCTATAATTCAAAATCATAGGTTGTCGGAATACCAGTGCTCATAAATTCAACTTTTTTTTTTGGTGCGGTGATGAATATGTTTAGGTCTTGTTCACTGCTGGGGCTTCAGTGTGGGAGCATGTGTAACAACTTAACAGGAACTCATGAAAATGGGAAGATCAAATGATTAGTTGCTTATGTATGAAAGCGATGGTGGTGTCTGAAAACATTGTACGTGCCATAGAGAGACCAAATTTCTGGAAATGTGTGTTATGTGACTAATGACTCAGGAGAATGAATAGTGACTGCTCTGAGCTGTAATGTAAAAGAGAGCCGACAGGCAAAAATATACAGGCTGTTTGGTTCATTTTATGCTTTTAAGAGATTATATGTGAGATATGTGTATGTTATGGACAAAATGTCCCCACAAAGATGCCGTTTTGCAAAATCATTGTCCTTGTGAAGACATTTTTTGTCCTAATGAGAATACTCACTCACCCAAGATTTGTATGCATTTCTTTGTTCAGTCGAAAATAAGGTTTTTGATGATACATTCAATGGACTCCAAACAGTTGAAGGTTAAAATTACAGTTTCAGTGCAGCTTCAATGGGCTATAGACGATGAATAAGGGTCTTATCTAGCAAAACGATCAGAATTTATTATTTTTTTTAATAAAAATGAAAATGCTTTGTTAACACAAATGCTTGCTTCTATCATGCGCGCAATACGTCATTGCATTGAAAATTTCACGCTAGACATATGCAGACGTACAGAGTCAGTGCAAATGTGGAGGAGGAGGACCGTTCAAAAGTTGTTGAATGTTCAATGACACATATTCAAATGTCTTTTTTGTCAGTTTATTGTTTAAACTGGTGAAATTGCAACTTTTCATAGATTCTGTACTTCCGCTTATGTCAAGCGTGACTTTTTCAACCTTTTAATTTAAAAGTGAACTAATCCTTTTATATAACATCTTAAACCTGAATTAAATATTTTAAACCCTTTAATTTTATTACGTTATTATTCATTTTCTTATGTACATTTTTGTTACAACATTTGTGTTTGTGCTATGAATATTTGTTATGTGCATATAAATACAAAAAAAAGTTATGTTTATATGAATATGCATGTAGAAAAAAATTTGAAATATACTGTATACTGCATGTGTGTGTATTTACATATATACATAATACATATATATTATGTAAACAGTAACGTTTGTTTTGAATTATTATTATCAGAATATTTTCTGCTGTGTATATTTTAACATATTATATATAAAAATAAAGAACCTCTGCTTTCAAACTAAAAAAATCCATTTTATTCTATCTTTATGTGTGCATATTTTATCGTCACACACACATTTATGCACACACACACATACATGTAGGCTACATACATACATGTTCATATCGCCGGGTTATAGATCTATCCACAACATAACTAAAATTTCTGTGTGTGTAAAAGTATCTCCGCCTACTTCGTCCCAGTCAGATTCAAAATCGTCAAAAAATCGATCTGCATGCATGATCTACATATATGATCTATATTGTTTCTGATCCTTCCATTTAGAATGATTGTTGAGTTTTTGAGCCCGGGAAGTCCAGTAACTCATTGAGGACATGAGCTAGGGCTTTCCTTACCGTAATACACCTAGAACAGACGTAAAAACTCTTCTTTGACGTGGAAGCGTTGTAACCTAATGGCGGGGAAAGAGTTAAACATTTCTACATTTTAAGATTTTCATCTAATATTTATATTTTATTTTATTTTACTTTATTTCAGCTTTATTTTACCCAAAAATTTTAGTAAACAATAACACTCCACAATAGTGTTAGACTAAAAACCTGAAGAAAAACACTGAGTTTAATTCAAATGGATTTGTTTAGTGCTTTTCACAATTAACTTTTGTCATCAGCAATTTTCTGCAGACCCCCAAGCGCCAATTTGCAACCCTCTAACTTGAAATCTCCTGACCCAAACAGCGCCAAATACACTCTTAGAAAGCATGCTGCTGGATTTTGAGACACAGCCAGCATATACAGTAAGTAGTAACTTATTGTCAATTCATGTCGATTCATTTCCATACATAATTTTAGCCACTGAAGTAAAACGCTTGTACAGCATATGTAAGGAATGATTTTGCTGTACACGATCTGCTCGGTGGAAAGAAGCCAAGCTGAATTAGGAGAAGGACCGTAATGTTTTGTGCCAGTCATGTGACCCACTCAGGCTTTCAGCTGTAGCTAATGAGTCTCTATGCTCATGCCACTCACCTCACAGATGATTAAAAATCACATCGCTTTCCCTTTTGGGTGCTTCGTAATAAAGTGCAGAGGATGAGAGGGGGAAAGAATGGCTTCCTGAACACACCGCCGAGAGGGACGAACCTGTCAGAGCCAAGCGTGTATCATTCTTTCCCATAACTAGGCATGTGGTATCGCCGAGGGCACTTACGAGCTTTGTGTGTGGGGCTGGCCGGCTCTAGGTAAACGGTGACACTATTTTACCCTCTCTTTTCTTAACCAGCGCTCATGAATAACACATGGCTTCGTCTCCTGAAAAATGCAACATGCTGTGGGCTGTTTGGGAACAGCCTGTCCTTGTCCTTGCTTGTGCATATGCCTCCTGCGAGTTAAATCCTGTTCAGGAGGTGACTGGCCACCACAGTGGACTGCAGGGGACGGAGAATGTATGCACACTGCCAATTTGCAAGCTCACGCATGCATATATGTATTATACCACTGTTGTTATGTTTCTGTTTGGGGACCATCAGTCACCCTCTGCGTCAGCTTTCATTATCAGAGTGGCCATCGGACCTGCACCGATTGGAGGGTGTCCACTGGCTTTTGTGGAACAGGACAGATGTCTGTGTTGGTCGGTTGGGCACTTTTCTGCAACATCTGCGCTCTTTCTCTCATAAAAACATGCTTTTATATGCTAGGGAAGGCCTGTGCTTTGTTTGTACACTGTTAGAGTGGCCCAAGGGAATGAGTGAATGCTTATTTAAAAGTGACAGAGGATGGTGAATGGAGTCAGCAGATCTCACAGGCCAACGGGGGAAAAGGACAAGTGAATCATTTTATAGTCAGTTGGTTTAAAAAAAATAATTAGCCTTTTGGGGGTGAATTTATTTGTTGGGTTGATAGCATTTTCAACTAAATGTCAAACCTGGTTTGTAATTGGCTTTTGGTTGCAGGCACTTATTGTTTTATTACTATGTTTTGTATAAAAAAAAGTCATTTTATGAATTTTAATGGAATTATTATTGAAAAACATCCCTCTACCTACATTCAAGTATACTGCAGTTACCAGCTGAAATCAACACTAGTGGCAGTCAAAAAAACATCAACTTTTATTATTTTTGTTACTGAAATTATAATTAACACTTAGTGTGTGGTTTTTAAAACTTATTTATTTTGGCATTCGCTTCACATAACAAGGTCCATGAATATAGCTTTTCTGACACTGTAAACTTGCTCAGAAGCTCAGTAATACAGAATTGCACAAATCATGATAAAAACAGCTCAAAGCCTTGTAGAAGCAAGCTATATTTTCATGTTTGCTTCAGAAAATGCATTTCTACCTCATGTTTGCTTTTGCTAACATATGTTTTACACCTTCTAGAACCACCACTCACTTAATTTCTGAATTGTTACAATTAGTACGACAACCAATTAATAGATTGATATTTATCTTGTGTTTTTGTGGCGCTCACTGGATATTTCTCTTTAAAAGTGCCACTTTAAAAAGAGAATTTCATTCCATATTGAAAATATTAAGTACGTCACCTAGCTTTGTGTTGCTAAGCTAACAGGCTGTTAGCTTAGCAACGTGCTAAGAGATCAGGGTTTCTTATTTAAAAGGTCAGCAATTAATAAACCAATGTTTAGCCATTTTTAAACTTTAAACATCAAAGTTAATTTTAGCATACAATTAGCACTACGTTTTTTGAGTACGGCTAACTAATAGGTTTAAAGGGTTACGCCACCACAAAATGAACGTTTTGTCATTAATCACTTACCCCCATGTTGTTCCAAATCCATAAAAGCTTTGTTTATCTTCGCAGCACAATTTAGGATTTTTGAATAAAACTGGGAGGCTTTTGACTGTCTTATTGACTGCTAAACAATTACCACTGTCAAAAAGATGTATCCTTTCATTGACACAGAACAGTGTACACCAGATGCTGTCCAAAATGGCGCTAGGGTGATGTTACGTTCGGAATCTTTGAATAAAGTTGTTATTTTTGTTTTCTTTTCATACAAAATGTATTCTCGTAGCTTCATAATGTTACGGTTGATGGAGCATTGAGACAACGTCTTTCATACTTTTCTGCACCTTGACAGTAATTGTTTGGCAGTCACAAGCCTTTCGTTTTTGATCCAAAATATCCTAAATTGTGTTTCGAGGACAAAGCTTTTACGGATTTGGAATGACGTGGGGGTAAGAGATTAATGACAAAATTTTCATTTTGGGGTGGAGTAACCCTTTAATTTGCATAGAAAGGATTCATATTTGTGGTAAAAAGAATGACAGTGAGCTAAATACATTTGGCCCCGGTTAAACTGGATTAGGAGTAGTTAGTGAATAGGATGCAAAAAGTACCATGGCGGAACAATGATCGATTCTATTGATTCACCACTAAAAACCTAAAATGTGGAGAAGGTTTAAACAGGAATGTGGCAGATTGTGTTGGATGGAGGAGTGTTGAAGTTGGTTATGGTCAGGTTGGGTGCCCAGACCGACAGATGACCACTTCAGTTTCTGAAGTGATTCACTTACTGTCCATAGACAGACCCACACCATTTGTCCCAGCCTGAAAGATATGAATATTCATAGACAGGAGATGAGCATGAATTTAACTAACAAAGAAAATGGAGCACTGTGCACACAGGATTTCACCAATAACATGACATTTCAATGAATATTTATAAGTAATTATCACAAGTCATTGCATTTATAAAGGTCTGCCAAGGGACGTGTATCCAGGACTCTGTAATACTGTAGAAATGCTGCAGAGGTCATATCATAAATATGGATCGATTGCAAAATGTATTTATTTGGAATCAATTTCATGCTTTACATTCTACAATTTCATTTGCAGCCCACGACAGGTAAGATTACACCTTATAATTGAGGTGTTAATCGAAAAATGTATCCACAAAGTGTTTAAGAGATAAGACGGGAAGATATTGCGGCTGTCAGATTGGTGATTAATTTGTGGACAACGGTGTGCGTTATTACCGAAATGCATTTATATTTCACAGAGATGAGAATATGAGTGGCATTTATGATTGTATGTGTGTGAGAGGCTCAGTAGCAGCCGCTGGTGAGAGTCTACAGCCCGTAGGAGCTCACCCTTTGATGTAGGAAACTCAAAGGGCCCCCTGAGGCAGCTGCCATAGGGCAGGGGTCGCATTTTTAATCTGTCAATCACCACTTGGGATTTATGGGTAACTTTTCCTAGCAAGACAGACAGCGGGGAATGTAGCATTCTGCCGTTCGCTCCCAGTGTGAAGGGTATAGGCATAGAAAAGAGAAGGAGGCAGAGTTCACGGTGTTTACCGTTAACACTGGCGCTTAGTAAGGTCAGCACCACCAGCCATTGTTGAATTTGGCTGTCTGCAAAGTTAAAGCAGTGGCTTCCCTGTTGGATTTTGTTTTGCGAGACTTTAAAGTTGTGTACCAAAATCAAATGGGCTGTCTATTCATGGTGTGTTGCTCAGCTCAGTTTTGAAGTTGTATTTATGATGGCAGGTGCGTTCAAAGCACTTTGATTGGATGTTGATGTACCATTTAAACCCTACGATGACTAAAGAATGAGAATCAGATGTGTTTTTGATTTGTTTCAATCAGCTTATGTTGGTTCTAACTTATTATCATATTATTATCATAATTGTACAGTTGTATTTTATACATGCTACTTAACTAGTTTTATTGGAAAGCTAAAAATAATTCATTTTAACAAGCTTACTGTCAACTACAGGGGCTGACTAAAGGTCCTAGAACGCTGAGTCTGAAATATTTGTATGCATTTTTCCATTTTTTCCTCATTCTTTCTGTCATGTCTGCTACGGATGCAAAAAAAATCAAACCTGGTCAAAAGATTTTTATGATGGACAGAAATTTCTGAGGAAGTCTGTACATGTGAATAACCAACCCATTCGCACGGCAGGTCGTGACTATATCACTATTTCTCTATTTTCGTAACTCCAGCATGTTTTTAAATTCAGGATTCCATTGGATGCATCCATTCGTGCTGGACTTACGAAAATAGGGAAATAATCGTGTCCATGCCACGAAAAAAAAAACGTGCGACTGGGCTGGAATAACACAACGTGAGGTCATATTTATTTTTCAATGTGTAAAAATTTCAGAAGAAAAATTCTGACTCAGTGCACAATGGACATAACACACACCCAAATCATAATCTCCCAGCTCAAACTAAATTCTTTAAAAAAAATTACAATTTTCAAAGAAAATCACAGATTTCCCCTTTGTAATTATTACTTTGTGTTGACATGTAGGTGTGTTCAGCTGGCTAATACAAACTCATTTGTGGAGAGGCAAAAAAATAATAATAAAGTAAGTCCAATAAAGTGAGAGGAGCATATCATAAATTTTGAAAATAGTTCAGTCTATTTAAAGTGTTACTGTTTTACAGTTTCTTTGTGTGTGTGTGTGTTCTGTGCTTTATAAGACATTGTGACATTTGTTGAAAGGCACTATGATAAGCTGATTGTTTGGTTAGCAACATGCTAACATCAAACTGTTGTAAATAAGTCATCAAGGAGAGTGAAATGTTGATTTTAGTGAAACTTTAAAGGGAAACTTCAAATTCTGTCATTAATTACTTACCCTTGAGTCGCTATAAACATTTAAGACCTCTGTTCATCATCATCAGTTATTTTTTAATGAAATCTGAAAGCTTTCTGACCCTGCAAGAAGTCAGCTCACTCGATTTTGACCCATAGTCATGTCATTCCTCTTTTCTGTGGTCAATAATTCAGCTGTATTTAAATGTGAATGCGTTGTCATGAAAACACTTTATAATTGATAAGATGAGAAAGCCAAGGCATTACGTGCAGGAAAGAGCACAGGAGATTTGAGGACAGGAGCTGCGAGAAAGCAAAGATAAGACGCCTCATTCATCTCTGACTCACAATTCCCAAGTTCCTCAATGAAGATCCATGAATAAACAGCTCGCACAGGGGAGCGGATGAAAACATACCAAACAAACACAACACAGCATACAGCTAACACTTGTCTCAATCTCCCATAGTTCTCAGGGATGATTTCCGTCAGCCTCCCAATGATGTGGTGGTGGCAGCAGGAGAGCCCGCTGTGCTGGAGTGCGTCCCTCCCAGGGGTCACCCTGAGCCCACCGTTTCCTGGAAGAGGAACAATGTTCGTGTCAATGACAAGGACGGCAGGATCTCTGTGAGTCAATAGCAGAAAGTGCAATGTTGGCACAGGAGTGATGATTAGGTTGTGGTGCAGCAGTGACATCACTCTACCCCTCTGCAGCCAGCATCGATTGAAACATAAATCAGTGTCCTGTTCTCAGCCAACAATGACATCACTGCCAAATGCAAATGATCTTAATGAAAGGTGCACTTACCATTATTCTATGTTTGTGCTGAGCTGGTTACCAGTGTTTTTATAGCTAAAAAAAAAAAAAAAAAAATTAAATGTTGCTTTATAAAACTGAAAATATAAATAAAGAAATGCTGCCATTAATTACCCACTCGTAATATTGGTCCAAATCTGTTAGACCTTCGTTCATCTTTAAGATACAAATTAAAATATTTTAAATAATAAAATCTGACTCTCCGTAGACAGCAATAAAACTGCAATCTTATTAGGTCCAGAAATGTAGTAAGTACATCTGTAAAATAGTCCATGCGACATCAGTGATTCAACAGTAATTTTATAAAGCTACGAGAATACTTTTTTCACGTAATCAGCATTGTTTACATAAAGCATGCGGCTTTCTACAGAACGTAAACAATGCTGATTAGTTCTTTACGTTCAGTGGACACTCTCAAAAATGGTGGAAGATGGTAAAGAATTGTTGGATAAATTATGTTATTATTGTTTCCTTTGCACAAAAAACGTTTTATCATAGCTTTATGAAATTTAGTTTGAACCACTGATGTCACGTATACTGTTTTACTGATGTCCTTACTATGTTTTGGACCTAATACATTTAATATGTTTGCTGTCTACGGAGGGTCAGAGAACTCCCATATTTTATTATTAAATTCCTTTATTTGTTTTCCAAAGGTCTTACAGGTTTGGAACGACATGAGAGTGAGTAATAAATTACAGAATTTGAATTTTTGGGTGAACTAACCCTTTAAGTACAATAAATCGTAAAACCCATTTAAACCGAATAGAGCTATGATCAACTTAAGCTTAAGATGCTTTTGGTAAGCTTCTAATATAAGTATATACTGTATTTAAAAGAAAAAAAAAATATATATATGTATTATTCATTTATTTATGTGTTAATCCAGCTAACAAGGAACGTTCTGATAAGATTCTTTCAAAGTTATGAACAAACGTTCTTCGATTATGATTAATAGAAGATATTTGAGTTATTGAGCCTTTAATTCCTGAAATAGTTTCATCTGAGCTGTGTTACATTCTTATGTTTTAACGTTTAAAAATAAACTATATTTTTAGTATTTTTAAAGTGTTATTTTAAAGTATTAAAAAACATTTTTTTGTTAACATTCAGAAATAGCATTTTCATAACCCAACAAAAACATTTTTAGACCATTTTTGTTAGTTGGGAAACTTTTTAAAGAGGAATACATACACCTTAAACTGATGAAGATACGAGATACTGAAAAAATCTTTTTTAAGAATCAAATGAAGTTGTACAATTATATTGTGAAATGTGTGATTTTTGTTTTCTTCAGATGCGTGGTGGTAAACTGATGATTTCTCACACCCGAAAAAGTGACGCAGGCATGTACGTGTGCGTAGGCACCAACATGGTGGGTGAGAGAGACAGCGATCCAGCCGAACTGGTTGTGTTTGGTAAGTCCAATTTCCTGGCTCATGTTTTAGCTTTCACAAAGGAGTGGAAAATAATCACTGTGTGATACATGTGTGTGACTGTGGGAGCAGAGAGGCCAGTGTTCATCCGCAGACCTGTGAATCAGATCGTTTTGGCTGAGGAGACTGTTGACTTCTTGTGCGAGGTTCATGGAGACCCGGCTCCGACTGTCCGCTGGAACAGAGACGAAGGAGAACTACCGCGGGGGAGGCAAGACTTTGCTTACCAACATTTGCAATGCTGTTACGGCAGCTTTATGTATTTCAAATGCCAGTTTAATGACATTTATGTAGTAACAGATTAGAAAATCAGTTTCCTATTTCCGTTTTAGTTGAATTAGAGAAGCAAAAAGCTCATTAAACCAATAAACCTCTAACTGAGGAATAATGTTTATTGCATAATACAGCATTATACAACAAAACCTTAAAGGGATAGTTTACACAAAAATGAAAATTCTGTCATTTACTCGCCTTCATTCTATTGCAAACCCATAAGACTTATTCATCTTTGCAGCACAAATGAAGGTATTTTTAATGAAACCTGAGAGATTTCTATCCCTCCACTGAAAGTCTATTAAACCAAAACTCTGACATTTCAAGAAGTTCATGAAGATATTCCACCAGCCTGATTGTGCTTCTGTTTAACAAATTAACTGTGTGTATGTGTGCTGATCAAGGTTTATAAGATAACAAGATTTAACTTATCCTATATGTAATAACGTATGTATTCACAATATGATAATGTTTTAAATTTGTCATATAAATAATATTTAAGCATATTTAAAAGCTAAAAATGATATTAACAAACATATGTTTCACATTTTTTGTTGTTTTTTTTTATTCTCTGTAAGGTTAACCTAAAACTCTTAACTTTTTGAAGAATTTAAAAACATTCAATTAACCCACATTCTGTCACGCTCAGTAATGTGAAGGTAATTAGACTATACTCAGTCTTTATAAGTGAAGCGAGTCCTTCTGTGAGGAAAAGGCTTTGGGCAGACAGGAGTAGGTGCTCGTGAGCGGTGAGACCTTGAGCTCAGCCAACGAGTGATTAGAGCCGCACTCTTATAGTGCACGGGTGATAGTAAACAGGTGTTTCATATCCTGGTGATTGGGAGCGTGTGGCTGTGACTGATCCGGGATCTGTGGCGGGTGATTGTGACTGAGCTGATCTGGGTTCAGAGGTTTGTGGGTAACACTTATAATAACTACACACTATGAATGATTAGTTAGCATTAGCATTAGTAAGAAGTTGTAAGTGTTTCATAAGATCATTTAGAAAGTCTAAGTAAATGATTAATAAATTATTTAAATTTACATTAATAAATCTTATTATTTAGATACATGATAATAATTGATAATGCTTTATTAACACATGTTCCTGCTGTAATTCATGATTAAGTTAGGTATTAATAAAGCATTAGGTAGTTGCCAGCCATCTGTTTTTGTGAGCTCATCTAAAGTGAGGACTATTCATACATTGTAAAGCATTTATAAAGCAGACGTAAAGGCTAATTTATCTTCCAAACAGAAAAGTTAAACAAACACAACACAGAGGGATGCAGAACACAGAAATATTTTTTTCAAGGTGTAAAAAATGTAATCTTACAACTGTACACTTGATAAATGAAAAACAAACCTTCAATTTCATAGAAAAAAAACTAAACTGTACATTTTTAGATTTTTTTGCATTTTGAAATGTATAGTTCTGTATCCCTCTGTGTTGTTTTTGTTTATTTGTTCTGTTAGGAAGATAACTGGACCTTTAAATCTCCTTTGTACATTCAGATATGCTTATAAACCAACAACAAGGCATTTATAGCTGTATTTATAAACTGCTCACTATTGACTATTAATGTTGGAACAATGCTTTATAAAGGATGAACTGACTATTAACTAATGCTTAACTAATGATTGATAGCGTGTAGTTATTATAAAGTGTTACCGGTTTGGGAGGGCGTGTGGTGGACAGTGAAGAGTGTGACACATTCATTGCAATGTGCATTTCACATTTGCAATATTTGGATATTTTGTACATAATGTGCCGCCCTAATATAATGCGATTGTGTCTCTTCTAAAGAAAATGGTGGATATGGATTGCTTTTACAGTGTCTTTTTGTACTTTTTGATACATGAAAGTTTAAATTCCATTAAATTAAACACTGGACAAAAATAGTTAGAGAATATTTAAAATAGCTTCATTTTTGTTCCAAAACTAAATATGTTAAGATAGGAAATGTGTTGCTAGTGCAGTGGTTATCGCATGTTGGTGCCTATGTAGGACATTCAGGTTCAAATCTGGCTTAAATTATGTCAGAGACAGTATTAGTAGACAGAAACTTACCACTTATAGAAAAAATTATAAAGATTTAAGCTAATGAAACCAAACTTAAGGGATAGTTTACCCAAAAATGAAAATGTTGAGTTTGCTTTCTTGTTGAATAAAAATAAGATATTTTGAAGAATGCCGGGTAATCAAATAGTTGATGGAAATGAGAGAGAGTAAATGATGACAAAATATTATTTTTTTAAGTGCTATTCTTTTAACATTATGGCATATGTTGTTTAAATGAAAGCTTCTTAGCCAACAATTTTATAGATTTCAGTCTTTTCCCATTTAAATGGATTGCTGTAGCTGACTAGGAAGATGACCGTCAAGTGAACTGACTTGAATATTGATCCCATTTCCATTCTCTTCCCAAATAGTCTCCTTTCTACTGTCAAATAAAAAAGTTGCAAAAACCCCAAGAATAAAATATAATAAGTGTTTCCTAGAGTTAGGGAAACAGTACAGTGGCATATTTGATGAAGTCTAACAGAAATGTCCTCTCGCAGAGTAGAAGGATGTAGACAGGCTGTAGGAGAAATGTGCGATGACTGTTCAATCTGCTCTCCTCATGGACAACCACTGTCTCTTTTCACCTTCTCGGCCGAGTAGATTTGAGATCCGTGGTGACAACAGCCTGCGTCTGGTAAGGGTCAGAGCAGAGGATGAGGGCACTTACACATGTGTCACAGAAAACAGCGTGGGCAAAACCGAAGCCTCCGCCGTGCTGCAGGTCCACGGTAAGACACGCATGCGTCCTTTTACACAACACACATCACAGCACACATGAAATATGAATCACAAAGAAGCAAGCTGATATTCTTAGCTTCATGCATATGTTGCCACTCATTTCCATTAAACAGACTTTACCGAAGCCTTCTGAACCTGTCAGACCCAATCAGTCTGATCTGTGTGAAGTCACAAGGAAGGATTTATCAGCTCCTCCTCTGGTAAAAACCTGTTAAATGGTTAATGGTAAATTCCTGTACAGTTTACAGGGAAAAAAACTAAATTGACATTCCCAAAATGTATTCCCATTTCTATATGTTCATATTTAAAAGCTGATGGGCTTTGGTTCATCATGTGATTTTTTTCATCACCACCTACATTTGGTGGTTTTATTTTATTTTATTTAAAAATACTTGGATAAAAAAGGAAAAAAAGTGATTTTCCTTACTTAGCTGCAGTACACTGGCATGCATTCAATGAAAAAGATTCAGCAATTTAACATGCAGTCTCTTTTTAAGTACACCTGTATGCTTATGACTATATTTTATATTATACTTATTGTGGGTGTCACATAAAAACCATGATACTGGAAAATCCCCTTGGGATTCAATCTTTTTGAATTAGATACTGAATCAACCTCAGATTCAATTCTTATTGTGTTGTATTTTTCTTGATACTTCTGTTGAATGAAATACACACTTTCAGTTCATCTCTGAGCTTATGCGAAAAGTCTTTCATCATTTACTCGTCCTCATGTTGCCCTGTCTTTTATTATGTGGAACATAAAAATAAACGCAAAAAGTCAATGGGGACCAAATGTTGTTTTGAACCCCACTGAGTTTCAACGTATGGATGAAAACAGTTTAAAAACATTCTTAAAAAGATCTCCTTTTGTGTTCCACTAAAAACAGAAACTCATACAGGTTTGGAGAAACATGAGGGTGAATAAATTATTGTAGGTTTTCTTACTTAGACAGCTCCGGAACATAGCAGCTATGCAGAGCTTACATTAAAGCGTGTGGATTACTGTATTTGACAGCTGTTATAGAGAGACGGTGCTTTAGCAAAATGCCGGAGTGCAGAGGCAGTGTTAATAGAATGTGGCAAAGACTGTGTGTAGAAATGAGGAAGAGAAAGAGTGAGTGAGAGAGAGAACTGGATGGGAATCTAACTGGCACAAGCCGGGGGAAGCAGCTGTAGCAGACCTGATTCAATTCATCCTCCAGTTATTTTGCCAGTCTGAATTAAGATGAGACCAAGCAGCTCTGCCTGCATCTCCTTCCTACTGCCTCCTTTTTCTGCCTCTCTCTCTCTCTCTCTCCATTTTCTGACTCAGGGCCATTTTCTTGATGTTTCATTTGTGAATTTTCTGTCTCATTTGCCTTGATGTTTTGTTGCCCTTCATCATTTCATCCTTACCAACCTTTCCTTCCTCTTCACTGCATGCTGAAGGTGGCAGGAGTTTTTAAGTCTGCTGCTTTGCATTGTGGGTATGATTGAAAAGAGTGTAAATGCTTCAAAAAGACATTTCAAGTCATTACTGTGATACCGCCATTAGAATAAAGGGGATTTCAGAGCTTATGAAATACAAAGTTTAAAGCCGCTGATTAATATTAATAATACTAAAATATGAACATTTACACTTAAAAAAAAAGACAGGAATCAAAGTAAATTTTACATTTATATTTGTACATTTGGCTATCACCTTTAGTGCTAGTATTACCAAATACAGTTGCTGGACTCAGCCTCTCTCAGATTTTGAAAATTATGTATATAGAAAAAATGTATATAGAGAATTAGAGTTAAAAATAGAAGCCTTTTGAATGTGACTTATTAATTAGTGCACATGATTTACCACATTAATTTGTGGCATCCATGTTAATGGCATTATTTTGAATCTGACATGTGACTTTGATTAATCCTGTTTTCGCACGCCTCCACATTTTCTGTCCTCTCTCTTACTATCTTTATCAATATAATTATATATATATATATATATATATATACAGTACTGTGAAAAAGTCTTAGGCCACTAGTATTTTCACCAACAAAACATGGTTTTAAGTCAGTTATTTTTTGTCATTAATTATAATAATGCAGTGAGATTATTGTCTGCACAAGGAGTCTGACAACAGCCAGTGCTCCACACAGAGATCTGATCTGATCATCATCCAGTCTGTCTGGAATCACGTGAAGAAACAGAAGTGTTGGGTTACCCCTTTCCGATGATCAGATCTGACTACATTAGTAATTTCCATGAGTGCAAACCTTAATATTTGTGCATATAATGATAACCTAGGGAATTGTGTGCTTCTAATTTTATAGTAACAGTTTGGACAGGACCTTTTTTTATTCTAATATGACAGTGCCTCTGTTTTAAAAGAAATGATCGATTTAGTCAGTGTGGAAGGACTTGACTGGTCCGAAGAGAGCAAAGTCTTGCCAGCTGAATACCTCTGGTGTGACTTTAAATACAGAGCCTGAGCCAAAAACTCATCACCAAACACCAATGACTGGTACGTATGGGTAGAGTCATTTTAGACACGTCCAAAAAAGTTGCAATAGAGATGGAAATACAATTAGTAAACACATTTCCATCTTTGTTGCCACAGCTTTGGAATGGCCTTTTTCTGTTTTAAAGGAGGTGCCCCAATACTTTTGTCCATATAGTGCATGCACTGTACAAGTCATTGGTGTTTGGTGATGTGTTTTTGTCTGCATTTAAATTAATATCAGAGATGTTCAGAATCAGAAGCTTTGAATGATTTTGCGATGTAATGGTTTAACTGACTCTGAGTTTCAAAAAGCTCTGTTGATACATTTTCCGTCATATTAAAAACATTTCATGACATGACACTTACTTGCATGAAAAGACTGTTTATCAGGAGATACTTTATCATGATTTAGGCTATATATATATATATATATATATATATTGCAAAGTAAATGAAACTTTTGCATAATACTGCTGTAATACATCTGTAAGAATCTTAGTCACATATGTAGAATATTTCTCACATTAATCCTTCCAAACTAAAATATGATGAACAAAATCCCAATGTGTTATTTTTTTATGTCACTCACAGCATCACATATGACATGAGCCAGTATCGTCTCTCAGTGGAACTGCACCTGTCATAAAAATCAGGATTTCATTCTTCACGTTTTCGTTTTGGTGGATTAACACAAGAAATATTCCACATATGTGACTGTAATTCTTACAGATTTACTTCTGTATTATGCAGCAGTATTATGCAAAGGTTTCCAGCCACCGGTGAGTAACTAGTTTCATCTACGCTCCACAGCAATATTTACTTACATTGGCACTTGGTGAGTTTCACATTTGGACCCTGCGTGTGCTGCAGATATTCAGTCTCATATGTAAATACACAGCAACAGAAGTTTGAATAAAATAGTTATGTATGCAGTCTGTTAACTTTTCCTTCCTGTGTGATGTTCTAAGAACACCTGTGCTCATGTGAGATTGACAGGGCCTGTGTCTATCAGGGGAACGCTGTCTTCTCTGATCCCCTCAGCAGATGTTTGCTGCCTTATAGCCTAACATTTTCCCAACATACCAGGGAGCAAAGCCACGGCATCAGTGACTTAACACGCTGAAGATTACGACTGACCACACACATCTGCTGTTTTTACACTCATCAGACAAGCGCACACGATGAGCGGCCATGTGCACAAGAGCTTTTACCATGCCCAACAAAATACCCACAGGATGAGTCATGAGTCAAATGCATCCTCGTTCACTGGATCATCTCAAACGTGTCCTGTATTAAAAATGGTGCAGTTTAATTCTGTGGCTTTTAAAGGGGCATTCATGCCAAAATGAAAACTCATGATTTATTTACCCTCAAGCTCTTTCTACCATGAGATTACAAAATGTGAAAAGGTATTTGTGAGTTTTTATCTATAGAAGACCCGTTTCTGCCACTGAATAACGATTTTTTTAGAAAGTAATTGCAACTTTTTTTATTTTTTATCTCAAAATAAGTTTACAATTTTGACTTTTTACTCAGAATTGTGAGATACAAACTTTGTGTTATAAAGTCACAATTACAAGATGTAAACTCACAATTCTGACTTTTTTTTTCTCAGAATTGCAATTTTGACTTTATAACAGAATTGTTTATACTTTATAACTCACAGCTGCGAGTTTATACCTCACACTTCTGAGGAAAATAAATCTGAATCACATGTTTATATGCACACTTTGGGAGAAAAAAGTCTGAATTACAAGTTTCTATTTCACAATTATGACTTTATTTCTCGCAGTTGTGAGTTTATATCACACAGTTCTGAGAAAAACATCCAAATTGTGAGATAAAAAGTCTACCTTTTTGATTTTTTATTCAGAAACAGGCTTCCATATTTACCTCACAATTCATAATTGCAAGAAATAAATGCATAATTGTGAGTTAATAATAAATAAACTCATAATTCTGAGGAGAAGAGTCAGTGTGAGGTGGAAAAATGTTATTGCAAGAAAAAAGTGAGAAAAAGAAATGAACAAAAGACATAAACTCGTAATTGCGTGAAAGTCAGAATGAATTAATTTCTCTGAATTACTAGTTTATCTTGCAAGTCTGACTTTCTTTATTTTAAAATTAAGTCTGAATTGTGAGGTAAAGTCGCATTTACCTTTATAATTTTTGATTCTGTGACAAAATGGGATTGCATACCCTCATAATGTGTTAAACCTGACTGAGCACAAAACAAAAGTTTGTCGTATAGACTGTTGCACTATAAGCATCTTGAGTCCCATCTCATGGATCTTTCCCGATCCTCTTTCTCTCTCACTTCCCTCTTTGTAATTACAAAAAAAAGTAGTTTTTTTTGTCAACGAGGTCCAAAACAACATTTTCATTAGAACACATTGGCTTCCATTGTAATTCAATAAATGCTAAAAAAAGAAATTTAGGTCTTTAGATTTAGGTCCTTAAAAAATTTTATTTTTATGGCCAAGAATAATTTTTTCAAAATATTGTCTGTCCCTTTAAGGCTCCAGAAGTTTTATTCTGCTCGGAAGTGTTTCTTTAACTCATTATTTCAATCCCTAAAGCTGACATGCATACATGCAAGTCAATCTGTCGCTTGGGAGTTGTCACCTGCAGAAGTGAGCAGTAGCTCCGTCAGCCCCGAGCCACTTCTCCCCACACTATTATTCTCCTCCGGTTTATATGATCTATGTCGGTTTCTCATAATGAGTTGTTATTTGTGTGGGAGCTTGTAGCCCCATCAGAAAAAAAAAAGTGAAAATAGAGAAACAACACGGATGAGTCAGATCTTGCGCTTTCTCCCTGTCTGCCTTTCACGCTCTCATACGCCTTCTCTCACTTGAGTCTGGTGTACAAACCTACTGTGAAGTTTCTGAACAGCAGGGTAGCGGTCTGGTTATCTAAAGAAAGACACACAGTCTTGAGCCCAGCGCCTTACTAAAAAGTGGGCGGGAAATGGCCGCAGGATAACACTGGTGGTTCCATTTGGCTTTCAGAGCGATAAACCGAGTAGTAACCACCTCAAACATCGCCGCTGAAAACAGATGTTTTTCAATATCGTGCATACGACGCTATCTGACGTGAGCCAGTCTCAACTAATTACATGCTTTAATCTGGGCTGAGTGGAGACTCTATATGCTTTAAATCTGACAGCTCTCACGCTAATGTGCAAATCACAGAGCTGATGAGCCTCAGAGGACAGCACTTAACTGATAAGTGATTTAAAATGCTGAGAAATCCACTTCATGTTTTTATAGAGTAGGCGAGTGTAGATGGTGTTTAGTGAGGGTTAAATTCTATCAAACCAAGTTCAACTATGAGTTGTTTTTGTCTGAGCCATCAGAGGTGACTTGCAAGTTCTGTCTCTTCACCCTCTCAGTTGTTTCTAAAGCTGGGAGATTTAGAGGAGAACAAATAGAAAGGTTTGCGCATGAAATAGCCTCAGTAAAGTGCACCAAATTTCAAAATTCTGCTGTATTTTTCTGGATTGAAAACTGATTTTTGGGTGTTTGGTTTTTTTAGTGAATCAGGTGCAGAAATAACAGAGACAGTGTATGCAAATAAATGATTCCCCCTGAGACGTTTGCTTGAGTCTCCTACTTCTCAGATGTTTCTCTTGAGAAAAATAGTAGTTTTCAGAATGCTTCTATGCAATGCCATAAACTCTGCTCTAATTTGCAAAAAGATGCCGAAGTCTTGTTTGTTTTCAGAACATTTCTTAAGACATGGAAGTATGTGTTTATTGATTGAATCTCATTGAGTTGATAGATATGGTGTACTGGACACTGCTTGTTGGGTCCAGCTTGTCCACCTTGTTGCCAACATTTTTGTCATTATTTCTTGTCCTTCCTTTATTCATTTGTATGGCAAAAGCTAAAAAGCCAAACTTACAAAAAAACATGAAACATTTGACATTCTCTAACCAGCCACATTCTGCTCTCTCTGGCCTCAGTGCCCCCACAGATTGACGTACGTCCTCAAGATCAAGTCGCTGCCCAAGGACGGACTGTCACTTTTCAATGTGGCACCCAGGGAAATCCTCTTCCAGCTGTTTTCTGGCAGAAAGAAGGGAGTCAAGTGAGTGCAGGAATGCTTCTTACTGTATCTTATCAAGCAATGCATGTTTTTTTAGTTTAAACAGTGTCACAAAGCTGTATAGATCTGACCAATTTTGTGTGGTGTAGTGATACACAGTTGATAAGTTGAGCATAGTTAACATGCTAAGACTAGCAGCAACATTAAAACGAAATAATGTGTTTTTAAAATGTAATTTCCTCATGAAAAACATTTTTTTTAAAGAAATGAAAAAAGGTTTATTGGTCCCACTTTATATTAAGTGTCCCTAATACCTGTGTACTTCCATAGTAACTAGATGTGTATCTAGTATTTAACCACAGTCTAAGTACACACCGATATATAGTTTCTACAGCTGTAATATTTCTGTAACTTCACACATTAACAACCCTCAGAATGGTGTGTGTAAGTGCAAATGTCTACTACAGTATGTATTATATATACTGTATATGCAGTCAAATAATTGGATTAAATAGAAATAAATGGATTAGAATTCATTAAAATAAAAACAAGTTATTTTCAATTGTAATAACATTTGCAAAATTACTCTTTTTGTATTTTTGATTAAATTAATGACTTTACATTAAATAAATCCTACCGACCCAAACTTTAAACAGCCGTGTATAAATACACTATACTACTTTTGAAATTCATGCAGTATGTAGTCAAGTACATACTGTGTAGTATAAGTAAACAGTGCATTGTACATGATTCGAGACGCAGCTTATGAGATGGCTCAGCATTGTCCCCTAGTAATCCAATACTTCACTGTATGTCATGCGTGGGTTTAAAGAGCCTGATTGGAGATCAAAGGCAGATGTCTTCATATAAAAATGATTTATTTGCATCTCAGAGCATGTTTATCAGTGACTCATTAACTTAGCCAGAGCTTGAAAACAAGCCTAGAGCCTCTCGATGATTATATTTACCCTTGTTGATGCTGATTAGTCGTGTATTGCTGATTGCATTGAAGAGATGATTCAGAGCGTTGGATTGCTGGAGCCGGGCCCTTTGACAAAGCAGCATGTTTTCAGAGCCATTACGGGAAAACACCGATGAGAGTTGGGCCTCCTAGAGAGACTTGTGAAGGAGTGGGACGAGAAAATTTGACACAGAGGAACATCAGGTGTCAGGGCAGCTCCCATAGGCCAGCAAAAGCACAGCATTCAGTGTAATGGCAGTCAGGAGTGCGTTTCGACGCTAAAAATAGACCTCTGTCAGTGCGGTGGAGAGCTAAAGACCACTCAGCCTTGATGGCTCACATCATTTTGGAGTCATTTGGGGTGTGGTCTGTGTATTGGATTTTATAGCACGTCCCCCGTGTTCACGCTTGTAAGCCATTTGCAGCTGTGTTCCAGATTAGGCTGTGGCCTTTTCACCTTCATCCATTACTTGCCATTTTAAGCCTCTTAAGAGAAGTGCATGGATTCCCCCTCACTTACTGTATGCACCCCCAGTTAACCCCACTGAAGTCCCACAAAAGAGTAAACGGCTTCGCTCAGCGAATTAAACTGCCAGAAAACAGAACCGAGCGCTCGAATCAGTTGATGTGCAGTTTTGATGGAGATGAGATCTTTTAATCGGCTTACTGTTTTTTCTGTGATATTTTTGGAGGCACCATATTCAAGCATTTTATATTTTAGATGCTTAAATACTTGTCTTCAACGTTCAAGGATGCATTAAACTGATCAAAGTGACAGGGAAGACATTAATCGTGTTAAAAAGGATTCTTATTTCAAATAATACAGTATATGCTGTTCTTAGAACTTGCTATTTATCAGAAACTAAAAACTTATCACAATTTATATATATATGTATATATATAGCAACACAACTGTTTAGAACATTTATAAGATGTTTCTTCAACAACAAATTGGCATATTATAATGATTTTTGAGGGATCATATGACACTGAAGACTGGAGTAATGATGCTGAAAATTAAGAATATGAATAAATCCGTATTAAACATAAATATTTTTAAATATATTAAAGTAGAAAAATTTAGTTTAAGTTGTAATAATATAACTGTTTTACTGTATATTTTATGAAACCTTTTAAAAATCTTTTATGAAATATTCTTAATGACCCCAAACTTTTAAATGATACTATATGAAATATATTGTATGTAAATATACTATGATTCAACACAAATAAAACCCAATTAAACAGGCTGCTTTTATTACTTTACCTTTAACTACTCAAGAGCCTTTCATTATAAACGTTAGAGTATGCCTGCGGAGGTTATCAAACTCTTTTACATCAACAGAACAAGAACAAACTTGTTTTCCCTGGCTGTTTAGAATTTGTAAATCAGACAGTCTCTAATTTGCCCACAGTGTGGTGTGAACTCAAGAGTCTGTCCTCTTTCGTAGATACTGCTTTTCCCCGGCCAACCTCCTTCCCAGTCGGGCCGTTATTCTGTGTCCATGAGCGGAGAGCTGTCCATCTCTGATGTTCACTCGGAGGACTCCGGCTACTATATCTGCCAGGCGATCAGTGTGGCAGGAAGTGTCCTCGCCAAGGCTCTGCTGGAAGTGGAAACTGGTGAGTATCTGGGATTACAGTTCATCCCACCCAGCAAATGGCATCTTTGGAGATAATTGTGAAGAAAACCCCTAGCATTAACAAACTGGCTGAGCGTGAGCACACACAATGTATTTTATTATGTGCGTTCCTTTAGTCATAAAGCTAGTTTTTAATTAATGGTGCTTGCTGAGAGATCACTAAAAGTGAAGTGTACCTAATTCATTTTGAAAGCTTTGCAGCATCTCCTTTTATAATAAACTAGTTGACTTTAATAATTCAGGGTCTCTGCCAGTCCTTAAAAGTCCATAGATTCAGTTTCATAAAAACTCTTAAAAATCATAAATGTAATTCTAATTTTACAGTTTTTCTCAGTCGCTTTGGTGCATTTCTCACAACAGTACTTACAGTATCTCACAAAAGTGAGTACACCCCTCACATTTTTGTCAATATTGTATCATATCTTTTCAAGGGACAACGCT
>JAUCMS010000025.1:7621194-7653202 GCA_032357445.1 Enteromius radiatus
TAAGCTACATACCTTCTATGTACATATCAGACAACAATTTAAAATATTCTCTCAATGCTTTCTATGGCACCTTTAATATATTCATCTTAGATGATGTTAATTTCAGCATTTACCAATGCATAATTACACTCATAGGTTGTCTGCTAATATTATTTAAAGGGTTAGTTCACCCAAAAATTAAAATTCTGTCTATTACTCAACCTACTTGTGTCGTTCCAACCCCGTAAAACCTTCATTCATCTTCATAAAACAGGTATTTTCAATGAAATCTGGCAACTTTCTTAGCCTTTATAGATGCAAAAAAAACAAAAATAACAACTTTATGCAACAGTTAATAGTTTTCAGTCACATGACTGGAAAACCTGGAGGGCAAAACATCCATACAACTGCAGCACAAACATGTCAATTTTTCATTTGGTTCAACATCGCAAATATTTATCAACTCTCAAAACAATAAAACCCCGTGGATATATTTCAATCATTAAACAGTGCGACAAAAAGTTGCAGAAACTCTTAAAGTGCTTAAATATATTCAAAACAGTAATAATCAAATTCAGTAATCTCTGTGTTAATGATGCATAGTTCACATAGAAAAGCAGATGAGGCCGGAATAAGAATGCAATCCCTTTATTGTTCAGTGTTTTCCTATGCATTTATATTCTGTCTTCATCTGCTGGCCTGTACAAAATATACATCATCAAAAAGGTGTTTGCTGGATTTCACCTTTTAATATCTACATTTTACTACATTACTACTTAATGTTTTTGCGTCCTTAATTATGCAGCACTTTAAAGCATAATATAATTTAAAAAGATGAGTTAAAAAAAATTCATCCCCCTCAGAGTTGTCATAAAGGGCAAAATGTGCAATATAACCCAAAATTATTTTTTGAATCAGGCTGTAAATTGTTTTTTTTTTTTTTGCTGTAAAGTTGGGTATTTTAACATGGGGAGTCTATGGGATTGACTGCTGGATTGACATGATTTGCAGTTTTAGTCACTTCCGTGTTGACTTCACAAGAGAGAGCAGGAGGTTGCTGCTTGGTTTGGAAGGACATGCATAAATAACCTTGTGTATCCTTGGAAATATTTTTTAAATAATTTTGATTGTTAATGCGAACAGCATAAATTTGACTAAAAATACATATTTTTACCATTCACGTTATTATAGGTTTAGTTTATGCTGTATTATATTTGTAGTTGACTTGACTTGACTTGAGATGAGTTGAGATGAGCTGAGCTGAGTTCATCTACCAAGAAATCCTTAGCCTGAAAAAGTTTAAGATTTCTGATTTGTGGAAGAAGCATTTTGGAAGATTTAAAAGGATAAACATACAACTAAATAGTTTTATGTACAGATGCTGGTCATATAATTAGAATATCTGCAAAAAGTTGATTTATTTCAGTAATTCCATTTAAGAAGTGAAACTTGTACAATGTATACATTCATTCCACATGGACTGATATATTTCAAGTGTTTATTTCTTTTAATTTTGATGATTATAACTGATTATAAACCCCAAATTCAGTATCTCAGAAAATTTGAATATTACTTAAGACCGATAAAAAGAAAAGATTTTTAGAAATTTTGACCAACTGAAAAGTATGAACATGAAAAGTATGAGCATGTGCAGCACTCAATACTTAGTTGGGTCTCATTTTGCCTGAATTACTGCAGCAATGCGGCGTGGTATGGAGACGCTTCTGACGCTGTCTGTTGTTCAGTGCTCTGTGAACAGCCGGCCTCTTTTGCAATGACCTTTTGTGTCTTGCCCTCCTTGTGCAAGGTGTCAATGGTCGTCTTTTGGACAACTGTCAGATCAGCAGTTTTCTCCATGAACTAGACTGAGAGACCATTTAAAGGCCACTGCAGGTGAGTCATTAGCTGACTAGAGTGTGGCACCAGTTCTCTTCAATACTGAACCTTTCCACAATATTCAAATTTTCTGAGATACAGAATTTGGGGTTTTCATTAGTTGTCATTTATAATAATGAAAAGAAATAAACACAAATATATTAGCCTGTGCGGAGTGAATGTATGCATTATGCAAGTTTCACTTTTTGAAGATAATTATTAATTCTAATTATATAACCAGCATCTATATATGTGTGTCATTTGAACTGTTATTGTACCTATATAAGCCTTTGAGGTGGCACTACTTTTCTAAGTGGATAAACGTCAGGATATGTTATTCCTGTGTGTTTTTCCTCAATATAAACAACCCCTTCTGGATCTTTATGCGTATCATGAGAAAGTTACAAAGTTTACTCCAGCCAGGGCTTTGCCCTATAGACTTCTATTGTAATGCATTACTATACACACTTTCCGTGTCAGAAATCCAATTTTCCATTAAGAGGCAATATTGGCCCACTGGATTTGATTTTCAGGGGCATTTTTTCACCTTTATGGGGTTGTGTTTATTTCTAACGGTATAAAATCACACTGTGTCTTTTTTTATATCTTTTATAATTGGATGTTAGGGTGCCACCAATAAAACAAAATCAATATTTACTCATATTTTCTGTCATATGGTGTATAACTAGGCCTAGAATAAAATATTAAGTACAAAATCAGATGTTACAAACGTGAAGAACATGTTATGGACCATTTCTCCTGTGTTTTAAAATTCAAGTCTGATTTTTTTCCACTAAAGCCACTTTTAATCTCTGACCCTGTATGCATTACATATGATATGCGCTTGTGTTTACACGCTGAGGGCTGAATTTTGTGGTAATCAAAAGCCTGTCACGGATGCTGTCGATACAGCTTAACTTGCATTCCTCTCCTGCAAAGTTTGCACTGTATCTCGTATTGTTAAATGCACTCAGTCAGTTACGGCATGGATTTAAAATCTGCAGCACTGCTACATATTAAAAATAAATATATGAGGAAGGGGGTTCTGCACCCTCTCCAGTGGCCTGATGGGTAGAGCGAGTGGCAGACGTTCTCATTATAGTGCCGGTTTTGTTGGAGACGTCATTCAGAGTGTCAGAGCGAATGGAAGTTTATGGTAAAGTGAGAGTGAAGCATTGCTCTCTTGCAGGCTGGATGTTCCCTGGGGCTGCAGTTAGAATTCAGCAGAACTTGTCCCTCTGGGCTCTGTGGAGGTCAGATGAACAGAAGGCTCTATTATTGTCCCGCCAGGAGAGCAGCAGGGAGGGTGATGCAGGGAGGCCGAGAGTAGAGGCCAAGTCGTTATTTAGCTCTGCTCTGACACCTTGTTAAGAAGACGCTCGGATTTATAGTGCAGCTCGCTCTGTTGAGAGGTCACGGTCGTGCGCACAGTCCGAGAAGTCGACTGGGCAGACCTTATGTGCTCACAGTGCATGGAGACGAGGCCAGATCCTCTCCATTGTCCTTCACACCTTGCTCCATGCTCATTTTTTCTCATTAACGAAGGCCAATGTGTCCAATTCAGCGTGCTAGTGAAGTTACATTAGAGTCTGTTGCGGAGTTACAAACTCGCTACAAAGTTAACTATGTTTTTTCATTTGCATAACAATACTGCAGCTGTTTTTGTAAAACTGCAGGTTTTTTAGTAACATGCAATTTATTCAACAGGTAGCGGTACTGCAAAATAGCAGGTGTTTGTATTCTGTACACAGCCACTTTACAACTGAGAAAACTGAAGGAAGGAATAAATAAACAGGCTCTACTAGAACGTCTGTATCTCTCAAATAGTGTTGGGAAATCAGATTGATTTAGAGAGTCACATCATTCATTTTAATGAACTGGTTCAAAAACAGTTTGAGTGATTACTTGGTTAATTACTGCTGTTTATCACTGTTATTTAGTTACATGTTGTCTATTTAGTGTTTAACATAAGTCTATGAAGTGTTAATGTTATACTGTTGAAAATCGTTGAAATATTGTAGATTTATGTATCATCCTAAATACAGTATATA
Source organism: Enteromius radiatus (assembly GCA_032357445.1). Classification (NCBI taxonomy): domain Eukaryota; kingdom Metazoa; phylum Chordata; class Actinopteri; order Cypriniformes; family Cyprinidae; genus Enteromius; species Enteromius radiatus. Next base: position 7,625,100 of record JAUCMS010000025.1, read on the forward strand.
AGTTATTATATAAACATTGTACAATGAACAAAAATACTGTAAGAATTATAAAATTGTTAAATAATATTATTAAATGAGTCATTACATCAGTGCCTCACAATCCTTTAGAAATCATTCACATATACTTAAGAATCATTACTATAATTATCAATGTTAAAAACAGTTGTGGTGCTTATTATTCTTTTTATTAAAATGAATTATCTTTGAAAAACAAATCTTTCTAATGTAGTAAATGTCATATAACTGTTATTTTTGAGCATTTAAATGCATCCTGGCTGAATAAAATTATAAATTTTACTGACCCCAAACCAACCACAAATACTGTATATGTGATGCATATCCCTTATAAGTCTTCAGTGTCTTTGTCAACATAGTAGCTTTAATATAGCATATTTAAATTATGAGTGGCTTGTGACAAGCTACAGTTTCAAAGTAGCTTCCCCAACACCAAACAGAATTACTAATATAACAATTATTTGAATATTCAAATGCGTATCCTCTGTTGTATAATTGAACCCTGTCATAATTCAAATAATGTCTTTCATGTGTATGGATGAACATCACACTGATTTTTCTCTGATGGATAAAGGATGTTATTAGGCATGAGGCAAAGCACAAGCAATTCAAAACGAATCAGTTCTTTTCTAAAAAGGCATCAGTAGCAAACATAAATTTTAAATAATTATTTCATTTATTAAAAATGTAATAGAGTAATATAGCTCATCGGCGTAAATGTTAGCTGCAAGTTGACACATATGGTATGGTATTAATATGACAAGTTGATGTACAGTCAGTGGCTTTGGATGTCATTCATTTTGATTGTAAAGCTGGAGATGTGATTATTATGAATTAATGTAGTGTTAATTTCCTGCGTCGTATTCCAGTCAGTCCGTGGGCAGCACATGGCAGACTGTAGCTGATCTCGTGAGGCTAGAAAAGCACACAGTGTCCGGGCTTTACCCCAATACTGTGTACCTTTTCATCATCCGAGCGGTCAACTCCTACGGCCTGAGTGACCCCAGTCCCATCTCAGAGCCAGTCCGAACACAAGGTAAGTGTAGTTTCGGTTGTAGTGTGTGATGGCCTTTTTTTTATAGTTTGTGCGCTTCAGCATAATTTTATGTGTGTGCATTTTTAGATGGTCCTGAAAGTCAGGGGAAAGACCAGGCACATGTGCAGATGGATTTGGGAGGGGTCAAGGTTCATCTGCAGACACCTAAAGTCCTGAGCCCTACAAGTGTTCAAATCACATGGACTGTGAGTATATGAGTTGATGTATATATGAAGAAAAAACAGATAAACAGCACCTAAAAAAAATTAGAGCAGTTTGCTGTGCATAATTCTCCACATATAGCGCGATCTGAACCTTAGTTATGAGTTATTGGTTTTTGCAAATGAACTCATAGACATGCATATTCAGTGGGACTGATTACAATTTCAATTACATGACCATTCATAAGATCTGAAACTCATGGTACCATATGTATATGTTGATATTATTTCAGCTTGACCGCCATCCTCGCTATATTGAAGGTTACAGGCTGTATTTCAGGCCTGTGGGGAGTGCATGGATGATCCAGGATATAAAAGCAGGTCCCCTACACACTGCTGTCCTAACAGAGCTTCACAGAGGAAAAGAATACGAGTTCAAAATGAGACCGTATTACAATGAGTTTCAGGGGATTGACAGTGAAATAGCTGTGGTTCGTACTCCTGATGAAGGCAAGACTTGTTTTGCTATTCAACTCGAGTCTTTAGCTTTTAGTTCGCATGACTTTCATTTTACCCTCAAACTTTTGCTGTAATGTTAATGTTTTGACATTTGCCCATCATATTTCTGCTTTTAGTGCTGAGCGGCCCTCCTCAGGGAGTCAGCGTGGTGCAGTTAAGTAACAGTTCAACCGTGCGAGTGTCCTGGCAGCCTCCTCCCCCTGATGTGCCAGAAGAGCTCATACTAGAGTACAGGGTGAGACCGGTGAAGCCTTTGTGTGGAGAGGCTCTCAGTGGCCGCTAGGTAAAAGAGTAATGTCTGTTTCTGGGTCATACAGGTGTGGTGTGTAGGAAACGAGTCTCAGCAGATGATCAACAGGAGCGTGGATGGGGATACGCTGTGGGTGCTGATGGACGGGCTGTTGCCTGAGTCTATGTATCGCGTGCAGGTCGCAGCGGTGACAAATGTAGGAGTGGGCACTCATAGCCAACCTGTGTTCATCTACCTGAGTGAGTAACACCCATATTAAACTAGTAGCTGCTTTTTGAAACGTGATAGCTGATTTCTAACTGGTCTAAGATGGTCAACAAACCAGTTACCAGGTTGTCATACTAGATGCCAAGTAATGACCAGTTTGACCAGCTGGCCTGATTCAACTAATGGACAGCTTGGCAAGGTAATGGCCAGACTGAACCAGCTAAAAACTAGCACTGACCAGATAATAAACAGCTGTGACCAAAAATTATTTTGGTCAGCTGGCTTGATCCAACTAACAAACAGTTTAAACCTGTTAATAACGAACTTCACCTTCTCAGACAAGCCACTAACCATCTTTTCCTGCCATGTAAATGCTTGATCTGGCTAATAAATAGTTTGACCAGCTAATAACATGCTTGGACTAATAACCTTATTTTGGCTATCTAATAACAGTTGGTCACCTACTGTAACAACCAGACTGAACAAGATTAAAAGTGACAAGTTAGTAAACAGCTTTGAGTGATTTTTTTGAGTGAACCATTTTGGGCAGCTACAGACTGGTTTGATTCAACTAATAACTTGCTCATTTTGGCTAGCTAATAACCATCTTAGCTACGTAATGGCCAGATTGATCCAGCTGTGACCAACTAATAACTGGCTTGGACTAATAACCATCTCGGCCTGCTAATGACTGGCTTGAGCCAGTTTAGACTTGCTAATAAGCATTTTGGCTAGCTAATAATATTTGAACAAGCCATAAACCAAATGCTTGCTCAAGCTAAGAATTAGTTTTGATCCTATAACCATCTTGACCAGTTAACAGCATCAATGAACCAAGTAAGACCAGCAGTGACCAGTTAGTAACCAGTTTGGAGCAATAACCACCTTGACCCGGTAATGACTGGCTTGTTCCAACTAATAACCAGTTTAAACCTGCTAATAACTATTTAGGCTAGTTAATAATCTGCTTGGACAAGCTAATGAGCTTCTTCACCAGCTTTTGGCAGGCTTGACTTACAGTATCTTATAACCAGCTTGGACTAGCTTTTTAAACCAAAACCCTAATGATTGTCTGGCTAATAACTAGTTTTGACTATCTAATATCAATATTGGCCAGCTAATGGCCAGACTGAACAAGCAATAATCTTCTTTGTCCGGCTTGTCCAGCTAATGAGCGGCTTGTTCCAGCTAATAACCAGCTCGGCTAGCTATTAATCCTGCTACCATGTTTTGTGCCGTTCAAAACACAGCTGCCAGTCTAAGCAGGATTTGTCTGTGAGGTTTATAAAAAATGTTTACCACACACTTCTGATGGTGACATTTATCCCACCTAACAGATCCTTATCCCAGCATTTACTCATATGTTATGTTAAGGAATCAAAATTGCTAAGGAATCAAAAATGTTAGGGATTTTCAGGCTGTGTGCCTGTTGAAGATAGATGATGGGGGAAATATATTTTGATAAAATGTTTCCTGTATAAGACAAGAAGCATTTACTCTTCTGTCTCTTTTCCGTTTTCACATAATTGCTCTTATTTACGTTTTCCCATTTCCTCCTTATATCTTCTATCAGAAGTAGCAATAGATCGGTCCTTGTCAGCGGTGAAGGATGATAGTGTCAGCCTATCCGAGCAGATCACAGGGGTGGTCCGCCAGCCAGCTTTCATCGCCGGGATTGGTGTATCATCCTGGATGGTTCTAATGGGTTTCAGCACCTGGATCTACTGCAGACACAGGAGGAGGAAAGAACTTGGACACTATACTACTTCCTTTGCATATACACCCGCAGGTAACCTTCTTGCCATACTAGCACAAAACATGCAAATTTGTCAAAAGAGCTTTTGAGATCAATTCTTTCTCATATTTTTATCTTTAGTTGCTCTTTCTCGAGGTGATGGGTCGGATCTTATAAATGGAAGGTCTGTATTATAGGAGACTTTATATTTACCCAAAGTAGAATATGGAAAATGCACAGAAAAAAGTAATAAAGAAATGTACAATAAAAATTAAATTAAATTAAATTAAATTACAATATATATATATATATATATATATATATGAGGGATGTATATCCCTTGTAAAAAAAAAACTATTTAATGTAAAATTATTTATTTTAAATTCAATTATTTAATTTCCTTTACAGGCCATGTTTGCTGGAGTCACACTTGGGTAACTACCCTTGGCTGGCTGACTCGTGGCCTACCAGCAACTTCTCTCGAAATGGAAAAGACTCAGTCAACTGCTGTGCAGGCAGACTTGATTCCACAGATCAATACTACAACAGTAAGATCTCTGTCATGGGCGTTCCCCTACATTATGGTACTGTCACACTTACAAATCAAATGTCCTATAACTCATTAATCTGTTTTACAGCTTCAGGATTATCCAATTATCTGAGCCAGAATGGGAAGTACAGCCCGGCCTCTAATGAAGGCGCCATATACTGTACCATTAACCCAGCCAATGTGGATGGGCATGATGTGTGCAGCCTGTACTCTCAGGGTCCAGACCCTTATACCAGCACGCCAGTCCTCTCCAAAACTGACCTCTACAGCATAGAGCAGGACCTGGATCAGTGGAGCCTTCAGTCCAGCCACAGTGGAGCAGAATATGCAAAACTTCAGTACCCAAGAGGCGAAAATGGTAGGAATGACATTGATTTCAATCACGAGGGTTAAGGGATTGGTCCTTTAGGTATTAGGCAGGAATTATGCAGACAGATTGGATCAACAAGTGCTGCAACAAATGCTGATGTCAGTTTTATGCAGATTGACTCGAGTTTAGCCTTGTGACTGTTTCATGCTGTTTTTGTTTACAGGCAAACTGATGAAGCAGACGTCTCGAGGACAAACCTCTTCACCAACTTGGTCTGATGTACTGTCCCTACATTCGGCACAAAACAAGGATGTTCAAAACACAGACAAAAGACACAGGTAATAATCATACTACCTACAGCAGAACATTGGTGTATGTCCCGATAAGCATGGTATTTTTAGGTAAATGTGCAAAAACATGTTGTGATCATGATGCATGATCATAAAGTCATAACATGTCATTGAAACGGTATCGTAAAAATATGGTATTACCATGTAGCATGTATAAAAACTGTGATACATTAAAAACAACATGATAATACCATGGTAAATGTCCAAAGCCATTGCACTGCATGATAAAACCATTGGATAAAACCATAAAACTTGGTCTGTTCCCATATGTAACGTCGGAGTGACTCAACTGAAGGGGAATGTCTAGGTTACGTAGGTAACCCTCGTTCCCTGAAGGAGGGAACGGAGATGTTAGATATGGGAACACGCATGAGAGACCAATCACCTTAGAGTTTAAGAAAAGGCCAATGAATATTGGCTGGCGCTGATTGCATCCAGGTGCACTTCATCACTATGTGAGTATAAGAGGGCACGGATGCAGTGCACCTGCAGGTTTTCGCTGAGGAGCCGAGCCGGCGTCAGCGTGACCCACGGTTGTGGCAAGGGGATGTAACGTCTCCATTCCCTCCTTCAGGGAATTAGGGTTACCTATCGTAACCTAGACGTTCCCCTTCAGTTGAGTCACTCCAACGTTACATATGGGAACAGACCCGTGGAAAATGCGACCCTGAAGCCATGTTATGCAGAGACCCCCATACCGACAGGCGTATGTGTCAGCAGAGGAGTCTGCACGTAAACTTCCCATCAGCCTGGGGACCAGTAAGGGGCCCCACAGGGATGCCAGTTGCACTTAAGCAGGAGTTGGGGGGGGGCACATGCCTGTATACTTACAGTTTTTACATGTGGAACTTTGAATAATTCAATATATCCGTGAATTCAGAGATATATGAAGGGAACACGGCCCTCTGGCTGACCGTGGAATATATTGAGATATGTGGCCACAACCTACAGGGCGAAGGAGACCCAGTAGGAACACAGTCAGGAGCTACTCCGCATCTAGTCCTGACTGCGGGACAGGAGGACTCAGGTTCACCGGAGGGAACATTCTGAGAAATAGCGCACGGATCCCGTGGGAATGGCGCAGCAAGCCGACACCAGCCGGCCTTCCGCTCACCTGTTGTCTAAGTTAAGACACGGGAGGACACAGCCTCTAGGCGAAGATCATAGAATCTTGCGAAGGTGTTGGGTGTCGCCCAGCCTGCAGCCCTAAAGATATCTGTTAGAGAGGAACCGTGAGCCAAGGCATAGGAGGAAGCAACACTTTCCTAAGGGGCACGGCCCTCCCTGGTATAGATAAGCCAGGGAGATGGCATCAACCACCCAATGGGCCAACCTCTGTTTGGAGACAGCATTCCTATTCTGAGTGTCTGGAGCTCGGGGTACAGTACACGTATATATTTTTTTGTGGACACCACAACTCTAGGCCGGGTCTGCCTCCTCCTGGGGCAGAGCTTGCAGGTTTACTACCTGATCGCGGAAAGGCATGGTAGGAACCTTGGGCACAGGGCCGTGGTCTCAGCCAGACGTGAGAATCAGCTGGCCCGAATTCCAGGCACGTTTCATCAACAGAGAAGGCTTGTAGGTATCCTACCCTCTTGAAGGAGGTGCTTTCTGGGGTGCACCAGAGGAGAGAGCCAGCGGGGGAGAGAGCATGAACTCGCAGGAACTCTTTCTCAAACTCTTTGACACATTGAATTTCCAGATCTCCGTCAGGAAATGGCGAGGCTTCGAAGCGAAAGTCTGCAGGTGCACTGCATCCGTCCCCTCTTATACTCACGTAGTGATGAGGTGCACCTGGATGCAATGCATATGCCAATATTCATTGGCCTTTTATTAAACTCGAAGGCAATTGATGCCCATATGTAACATCGGAGTGACTCGACTGAAGGGGAACTGCTGTATATTTTTAAAGAAACATGCTAATACCATGGTAAATGTCATCATATGGCATCATATTAAAACACCATGATACCATACCATATCCATGTCAAAAGAACATGGTACTTTTTTAAAAAGCCATGTTAATACCAAGGTGCATGTCTAAATACTGGTAGAATTAAAAAGAAACCATGCTAATTTCGTGGAAATGTCAAATGACCATGCTGCCATGTTAAAATACCATGGTAATATCATGGTTAAAAACTTATGTTAACATGACAGTACATGTCCAAAATGAAATGATGTTGCCATAGTACAAGTTCAAAATCTGTGGTAATACCATGTTACTTTTTGATAGTCTGTCAGCCCAGTTCTAGAAGATTTCGTCAACTTATAAACCTGCTTTTCAGTAGCTGTCATCCCATTTTATATTTTCTTTTTAAGTTCAGAAATTTCTGGATATAATTCTCCTTCTCTGAAAAGTGACCCAATATGGAACCTGTGCGGCATTGTAAAATGTAGTCTGGGCGATAAATTGAGGTCTTATCTAAACATATTTGATGTTTCTGCTCAAAGTGACAGGGGCTAATGATGTTAGCACTTAGAGCCCGTTTGAGACGGGGGGCCGAGAGGCAGGTCGCTTCACAGAATGAACCTGTAAGAATAGCCACGGATTGGAATGAAGCGGAACAACACATATCAACCTTTGTCCTAAATGCTTTCTTCCTTTCACATCATATTTTTATCATCACCCTCCATGGAAGAAACTGCTTTGACAAATTTTTGATAAGCTTTTTTACAATGTTGTCTTTTGTACCCACATTGGATTCTCTTTTATATTATGTTTTTTTGTACTTTTTCAAAGGACCACAGTCTGGTTTTATTTACCACAGTCTTTTATCTTGTAATGAATAACTCCTAGATGCATCAGGGGTCCAGAGTCTTTTGAAATGTGTTTGTATGAAGTTTCTTTGTTCTTGCTTTGTGTTAAACCTAGTTTGTGTTTTAGTACTTTACCGATATTTTAGATTGAACTGGAATCCAAATGTTTGTGTCTCAATAGCCCTGAGGAGGACGAAGAGTGGTGTCCTCCACTGCCTGAGCGATCATATCTGATTGAGGGTCTAGAGGACATGGCCACTCTGCCTTTGAGAGGAGAGGAAACCAACAGGGCCACAACCTATAGCCTGCAGTCCACAGCAACCCTCACACCCTCCCCCAGCGAGGAGCAGTACCTGCCGAACCTGCACCATCCAGATCTGCTGCCACGGTAAACACACACATCAGGGCTCAACATTAAAGGAATAGTTCACCTTCATGTCATTTTTGTGGAACACATCATGTGAATTGAAGAATTGAAGAGCATCCTAACAGCAATCCTAGATGAAAAAACACCCCAAAAGTAACAAAATTGGTCATATGACTTGTGGACTATATCACGTGTGATATGATATGGTAGTATGTTTTTTGTGCAGAACAAATTAAAATGTTAGTTGCTATTTAAGTAATGATGCTTTGTATCACAGGAATAAAATAGTTATTTTAAATTGAAATAATATTTCACAATATTACAGTTCAATGCAGCCTTGATGAGCATCTTTAATAACTATTAAATATCTTACTGACCCCAAATTTTTTAATGGTAGTGTATAAATACAAACATATGCATGTATATATTTAAGAATATGTGTTATGTTATTGTATATATTAATATATTTATGTATAATGTATAATATATAATATAATATAATAATATATTAGATAGATATCTTTAAATAAATCTTTTGTTTTCATATGTCTTCATATATTTTTATCTTTTTTCTTAACTTTTTTCTTGCCATGACAATAGCTTTAGAATCTGACTTGGCATAAAAGAAAAGGCAAACAAAAAATTAATTCTCATGTGTCTATTCAACAGGAAAGCACAATGTGCACACAATACACAGCTTGCTCTTTCCAACCCAAAGCTGTTAACCAAGACAGAGTCTCTTAATGGCAGTGTTCCCAACCACAGCGGTCCTTGGAGAGACATTGCTGAAATGGAGGAACTGTTCTCCAACAACACAGACACAAGTAGGCCCTTCACCGCTGGAAAAATAACAGTTTTTATTACATTGCTGATCATTATTTATGGAGTATATAATCTTTGTTTACTTTAAACTGCACTGCTATTAGGAGAATATACGTCCTCAATTCAGAAGCCCAGACCTAAGAAGAAATCTCAAAAGGATGGCCTTGCGAGACGTGAAGTGTTGAAACCAGGGAGTAAGAACCCACAGAGTTAATAAATTATTGATTGCAGTAATTAAAGCGGTTGGTCTTCTATAATAATGGAGTGGATAGATTTATCATTCACACTTTTGGTTTGTGCGTGTCTGCAGACCTGCCGCCTCCACCTGAGCCTCCTCCTGTAACGGAGAACCCGCTCAAACATCTGACAGACACTCTGGACAACGACGGGATCGGGACACCCCCACAACACAGAGAGAGAAGATCAGACCGCAGAACAGCTGCACAGTGGAGCACACAAGGTCAGACTTGAGGAGAAGTAAAAAACCTTGGCTAGTAGAAGTTGCAAGTATCGCTATTAGTACTAAAATAAACCCCAAAATACTTTAGCACACCGCAAAACAGTAAAATATGGTATGTCATTTTTAACAAAAACTTAAAACTGGTTTTATGTAAATATTAAGCATTTAAAAAATGCATTTGTATTTAAAATTAGATTATGAAATTTATTATTTATTATCTAAATTATTTATTTAAATCTAATTGTTACACCTACATGCAAATGTTACATTTATCTAATGAAATGTAAAAGAAATGTTACATATTTAAAATATAAATTTTAACAAAAAATAATAATAATCGTATTACAAACTGCTAAATATGGCAGTGTTTATCCAAAATATTTTGTTTTAAGTTATGCATATGTGTAAATGTTACATTTTGAGTATAACAATCTTAAATATAACAAATAAATATAAATGTTGTTCATAAAACCTAAAAATATGTTAGATCTAATTGTAAAATCTAAAACATAAATGTTAAATATAGCATTAAATGTAAATGTTATAAATACATTTTGTGGTGTTACAAAAAAATGATATAAATATAGCTACTGTATATATCAGTGTAGTAAAATAAGGAGGCGATTGTTTAAATTAAACAGTTAGCAACCTGGCAACAACCCACAGCACTAGACACAGAAAACACAGGCAGGCAGCGACTCATATCTTCATAAAATATAAACATATGATTCTGTATGTCCTGTTTTTTGTTTCTCACTATATATTTGACTGTTGTATATTGCACTGCACAGATGAAGATTTAATCCAGTATTTCAAAGCAAACCTGCTGTCCAGCGGTCAGATGTCCAGCCACTGTTCCCTCTCCAGAAGCTCTGCCTCTCAATCCTCCACAACCTCTCGTTCTTTGGGGGCAGGAAGGAGGAGAAACGAGGTTAGTTGAGTTTGTGTGGGGCTGTGTATCTCGTCTGGTTGCACATGGTCTGAATAAGTTCATTAGTCACTGGCCACGCGTGGGGCCTTAGAGCATTGCAGTAAATTAACAATCGATAAGCTCCAGGACACTGAGCGTGCAGAGCTTGAAGCACATTAAATGAATCAGGCAAATGATTACGTTTCCACTTTTTTAAAGTACTGTGTTGTAGCATGTGGTCTCTATGGTAATGATATTCTAATGAATATTAAAAAATACGACAAATATGTTTGTTAGTTAGAGCTAGGTAGAATATTACTGCATTTTACTGCTTTAAAGTGCCAGAACTAGATTGCTTGGCAACAAGATGATGATTTTATGTAATTTTGGACATGTTTATTTTCAGAACATGATATAAGGAGAGGAAGCTGTCCTGTTGTTCACCACTCTACATACGCCATGCAGTGTATATGCCTCCACGCTGTGGTCCTTTACTTCTTGTTTTTTTTTTTTTTTTGTCTGTAACTTTTGTCTAGGTATTTTTTTAGAAATGTTTTTTTTAAATGATCCATTGTTGTCCTACCTCTGTATGTATATATTTTTACAATGTTTTTGTGTGAGGAAAAAGGCATGCCAGAAAGGTGTGCGATTTTATTTATTATTTATTGTATTTATTAGTTTCGAAAGAAAATCAAATGTTTCAAAAACTGTCAGTAAATTTTAGATGAACATGATGTTTGAATGTATCTGGCGTATACATGTACGCCTCAATGTCTACATGTAATAAAAAGGTGTTTCAAGATTTTTGTGAAAAATATAGCAGATATTATCAGGCGGAGTCTATGTGAACAAACCATCCAATAATACATTAGTAAAACTATAGAATACCAAATGTTTCTTGTTGTAAATCCACAATATGACTGTCTCCTTGCTATCCTGTGCTCACTAAAAGGTTTTTCTTTTCTCCTGGAGAATGATTCAGGCCATGTCAGACTGTTTTCCACTAATGCATCGATCAAATGCAGTTTTACATTTTCGGATTGCATACAAAACACAATAAAACTCATGTTCTAAGACTTGTTTTACAGTACTGTTACCGATATGGATATCTTCCTGTACTATTTTTTTCAAAAACTGTGCACTTGGGTAGGCTATGGGATTCATGAAAATCATGTAAATCTCCTTATGATGGCTCGTTCATGACATGTGTAATAAAATGCGTCACAAATCACATTTAAATGGCAATATTTCGTGGGAGTAGCCTAACGCATGAGGGGACATTCTCAACGCTTAACGTGAAAAACGATTCATGTGGCTTAAAGCACCTAAAAACCGACGAGTAAACCAAAATTTTTGTCAAACCTTCCTTGTAATAATCACTAACTACTGTCAAAAGAACGATTCCATATTCGACAGATAAAGTATCACGCTAAGCGTTTTCTCCCACAGAAGTAGCTACATTATAATGAAACAGCTTTACCGGGCTTAACGGACGCTACCTTAACAAAGACTGGGAGAAACCAAACTCCAGTCCAATTTTATTTTAAGTAAAGACTTGCCACTGTCAAAAGAACAAGCTGTTATTCCGCGTATAAAGTGAATAATATCACGTTTAAGCGTTCAGGCCTAGACGTCCAATCTGGTAACGTGGTTTAACACACACCTTAGCAGGGAAAACCAAACTTCTGTCTAATTTTTTCTTATTATAAAGATTTGCCACTGTCTAAAGAACAAGCTCAGCCTATAAAGTGAACAATGTTATTTTGACAGTGGCAAGTCTTTATTATAAATACAATTTGACAGAATTTTGGTTGTTGTTAAGCTGCTTCCTTATAATGGACTTAGGCTTAAATAAACCATGTATTTCAAATTTACCATACGCTATGTCGACAAGCAACCGTCTTTTTGAGAGTCATGAATCTTTCTTTCAACCAGTTTTTTCAAAATCTCTGATTTATTCATAAACGAAACGTGACCGAGTTATTCAATGTTATTTCATGCAAGTGAAACATTATCCGATACTAATGCAGCGAATTTATATGAACGAGTCAATGAATCATAACTCACACAGTGATTCATTGTGGAACAAAACACCGCAGGTATTCCTCAGAGGCACAAAATGACAAAGTAACTATCAATATATTTTGTCTAAAAGGTAAGTTGTTTCATACTGAACTCTTGCTCGTGTCTTCATCTTCATTTATCTCTCATTAAATTGAATGGACTTATTTTTATTGCGCAGTGCAGAGAGCCTCATCTGACCATCTGAAATTACTATTTACAAACGCCTACATCTTTTATTTAGATGCAAATACTACAAGCCACTGATTGAATTCCTCTTTTCATAAATTGAATTTTTGAACAGAAATAATTTGAATCCTGAAAGACTGTTATTTTGCTGTTGCAGTTGCCAAAATGTAGCTTTAAGGACAAAACATATTTGCGTCTAAACAGCATCAGTGCAAGAGCATCAACACAGCTGTCCAAAGGAGAAATGTGCATTTTCAGTCGCTTAGAAACAAGCGAAGAAATGAACAGACGACGCGTTTAATGAATACACAAGTCTGTTTTGAACACATTAACTATGGCCTAGTTAAAGTAGGGTGGTTCAAGTCAGCAACAAAAATGTGAACCAGAGGTGAATGCGAGTGTGTCTGACCTGAGACCTTCTTCTCTGGAGATCATTTTTACATTTTAACAAACAATTTCTGACCTCTGCGTTGGCTCTGAGTATGACCGCACTCACCAGTCTAGTCACATTTAAAATCACTGAGTAGGCTGCAAACAGGCACAGGCTTAATTAACTCACATGTGGTGTATTTAAAACCCTGTGGGCCCTTCTGGGTTTAAACGAGAAAGTAACATTTTTAAAATGTATGCTGGTGTGGACTGTGGACAGGCCGTTGCTGGGATACGAGTGGGTAATGCTGGGTATTTCAGCAAAATATGGGTCAGTCCTGTCCCCACAAGAGATTGTTGATGATATCTCAAATCACATCCCAGTGATTCTTTGGGACAGCAGACTTTTAAAACCTCTGCATTGATTGGTGAGGAGTAAAGCTCCATTAATGCAGCACTCAGGATTGATGAAGGTAGTCATTGGATTATTAACAAGCAACTTTGCTGGATGAGGTTTTGACAGGATAAGCATTTTTGATCAGATTATATAGCAACCGTTTGACAGTTTGCAGAGGAGACCTAAAATCAAAGTTGTTGTTAAATTTTTTTAAATATTTACTTTTTTTCATTTAATTAAATCAGGCTATATTGTCATGGTCCATGGCGGCAGCTTTTTGTTGTGCGCTACTGTTAGAGACTCCAGTGCCATGTTATCATTTACTGAGCATATTAGCAATTTTCAGGACGTACAGAAGCCCAATAAAAAATAAAATAGGTAACTGTGAATATTTATCAGAAATTTCTGAGGGAGAAAAAAGTCAAAATATATAAATATAAACTGAGAATATTTATGAAAAGAAAAAAAATGAAGAATTCTCACTTTTTTATAAGATTATTTTACATGTTTCTGAATTCTCTTGGTCTTTTTGGTCTGAATTGTAAGGTAAAAAGCAGTAACCTTTATTATATTTTAGCCCATAGCAAAAAAAACAGCTTTCATGTGGATGAATTGTTACAATAAGTTCAATAACATATTTAGGAAAAAGAGTGAATGAACAATGTAATTTACTGTTAAAAAAAACTGTTCACTTACTAGCTCTTCACCATAGTTGGCAGGACATGCAAGAAGTTCACAAGAAGTTGGTTAACTTGACTTGTGTTATCTGATTAACTGCCTTGGCTACTTTATGACTCTATTATTATGGCTAATAATTCATAGCTCAGTATTGTTAGACTGAAGTTTAACTTTAAGCTTTATCCTGTTTTGGACATAGATCCCTCTTTCCCTTTACTGTAGGTCATTTGAGCAATAAGATGAAGAATTAAGAAAACTGCAAAACAATGCACCACTGATCTGAAATTTTAGCTATTAAAGACTTATAAAAAGTAAGCACTTTGGTACTTTTACTCAAGTATAATTTAAAGTGAGTATGGGACTATTACTGGCCTGATATTTCATCATGGGGGCCTTTGTACTTTACTTGATTTGTGTACTTTATAAACACTGTAAATGAGTGTAGTGGATTAGGGTTTATATTGTAATTTTCATTCCACACTGACAAACTGAACCGGAAAGGAGCTGGTTGGCTCTAACTGTGAGTGATTTCCTATTTCAATTAATGTGGATTAACTGAGCTAGCTACAGCAAGGCCTGTGCTAGATCATAGTCTCATGAGGAGAAATGACTGACAGAAAACATTATTTCACACATTTGTAAGTATGGGAAATGTTCTCTAGAATGTGCAATTTATACGAGGTGCAATTAACTGATTTTCATTGAAGGGTCATGAAACCTCCTTGCTTCAGAGGCACTTTTTCACTCAGGGAAACGAAAAACAACACTTTTGTGTTTTTGCACTGAACAAAGGCACAAACACAGCCATGAATCATACAACAACAACGAGTGTTAAACTAGTGACATGAAAGCGCATGCAAAACAGGGCGCAGAGATTGGATTAGACGAGTCCTTTGTCATGTATAATGTTACACTGCTCATTAATAATGCTTAAAAGGGGGCGTCAGCACGATGATGTAAATAAGTACTGTACAAGCCACGCAGCCAATGAGTGCTAAACAAACCTCCTGCGTCTTCATCACGGGCCTCAAGCGTAATTTTTAAAACCGGATGCACAAAATGATCACAAAAAGCGCAAAAATGACCAGTTTCCACTTTGTAACATATTTCGTGACAGCTATTACTGTTTTAAGCAATGTACAACACGTACGTATATACCTGTTAACATCTCAAAAAATGTGACCCTTTAAAATATGAATCTGAAAATATCAGTATTGAGAGACAAATGAAATCTGTTGTTGATTAGGTTGAAACCTTGAATATGATGACATAAATTCAACACTATTTTAATATTTTTATGCACAACACAGACTTAATTAATAGATTTAATATTGTTTAAAAGAATTACAATAAGCATGATATATTTTAAAGTACTTTTCAGATATAGTACTTTTCACAGTAAAAATTTTTTATCTATCAGAGCACATACCTTAAAAACTGTTCCATAAACCTCTAACAATGTGAATGGGTGATTAAAAACAAGAAACCATGAGAATCTGTCTTCACCTAGTGGTAGATCAGTGTTTTTGCAACTTGCATATGGTGTGGACATGATAAGATCAGGGTTGATTGAGTTCAAACCAGATGGTCAGGACACAGCAACAAGTCTCACACTCCAGACTTTAATGTCTGAATAGTCATGAATAGTCATGATAGTCGTGATCGCAAAATAAAGAGATTGAGAAAAACATAGCAAACCAGCCCAAGCCTGTTTAACCTGGTTCAAGCTGGCTAAAATGTTTCTGACTGGTTTGGCATGACCCAAATCTCTATGAAACCAGCAAACTGACCAAAAAAACAATTCAGGCTGGTTAAAGTAATTTTTGAACCGGTTTATTTCAGAAAAAAAATCGAGGCCTTATTTGCGTATTCAGTGTTTGAGCTCATTTTTGCACTCTTGAAAAAGCTCTGGGAGAAGATTGGAAACTAAATTGCTTGAAGCCATTGTTTCAGTTGTAAAATGGATTTAGATGAGCACAAATCTAATTAGCCAATTAGCTAGCCAGCAGCACAGATCCACAGTGACGTTTAGGCTAATGAATCCGCCACACTTCGTTGTTTGCCACGGTTCCCCAGCTCTCTGAAATGAAGCGTGTGTCCCAAAATGAGCTTTTAGCACCTCAGAAGCCATTCAGACAGACACAGGAGGATTACAGAGACTGTTGTCATTTAGCCATTGTTGGGTCATTTCAAAATCAGCGCTTATGACGCAGAGGATGACGCCATGATGCATTACTTGCTATGCTGAGGGCATCTTCCTTGTACAATTTCACCCCTGGGAACAGAGAAAATCAAGCTTGTATAATTGAGGAGTGAGTTAATACTGCATCACAAACTCGTCAATTATACAAGCTCAGTTTTCTCTCTTGGAGCCCATGAAGCTAGTTTCTGTCTCCACAAATCATTAATTAAAAAGCCCTTTTTTCTGGCTTTTCTTTCAAGCTGGAATTGTTCAGTTTGAGTTTTTTATTTCCTTAATTAGTTATAAACAAATAGCCTGCCTTTTTTGACGAGGTACATAAAATGTTGTTTTCCTTATGGTAACAAAAAAGTAGTATATCGTGATATTTCAGTTTTTCTTTTTTAATAAATCTGTAGAAATGTCAACAATTCTGTGTTTTTCTGTCAATATGGGCTGCTACCTCCAGTCACCTCAACACACTACATTTCCCAGCATCCCCCTTGCTACTCACCTGCACTCTGTCCAGATCACTCACACCTAACCAGCTACACCTGCATCCACTTACCTGCCTCCTTTATCAGCCTACTTACCTGTCTGTCTTGGTCATTTGGTTCACCGCCTACCTACAAGAGAAGGGAAAGAATGCTGCTGCTGCTGCTGCTGCTGCTGCTGCTGCTGTTATTTTCAGTTCATATTTGCCTGGAAGCCGTTCATTTTGAGTTAATAATGAATAAGTACTTGCCTGTTTGATTGAACCCACGTGTCTGCCTCCTTGACTAGATGTGACAATAACAAAGAGTGTAAAATTTAAGGGGGTCTGAATATTTTCCGTACCCACTGTGTGTGTGTGTATATATATATATATATATATTTGTTCAAACATAACAGCTATGTCTCATTTGTTGTTGCATTTTAAAAACTTTGCAGGAAAAGGAAGCATTCAAAGTATCTGCATATTTATTTATTTATTTATTTTCATTTTAATTTGACACAATGTTCAACACTACATCAGTTACGTATGTTCTGCTTTAATGGGATGAAAATTACATTATGCTAGTTCAGTCAAATGCAGAAAAGTAAATACTTTGAGTTGCTCATTTGCATATTTGCAAAAGAAAAAATGAAACCGTGGAATGCCTAAAATAGGTTTTGTGCGAATGCCCTTAGGTCATTTATTGCTGTTTCATGCTTCTATGTGTTCTTAAAATGTGTTTAAAATCCACCATAACAAATATATTTTTAATTTAACATTCAGTACTTTTCAGTACATTCAGTAGTTTTTTTTTCGCTGGCTTTTGGATTACAGCAGAAAATAAGATCTGTGACCAACAAAAGCAGGTGAAAACCTGAATTGGTTATAACGATTCTTAAACATTTAGTTCATCGTGATAACCACAGACCTGACTGAAAGCATTTAACCAAAAACCCACTGACTTTGGGACGGTGGAACCGGAAGTGCTAAAATGTTAATTAGTTTTCGGGTTTTGGTCTACAAAAAAGTCATCCCTGCAGCATCCTATAATAGTCTCAGGCCTAGAAATGCTCTATCATGGTTTATAGGGATTTTATAACAGTCCGCTTTGTGTCATGTCTAACAATGCCACTTTTATAAATGTATTCTCAGCAACTATATTGGATTAAGTTATATTGTGAATTGTTACTCCTTATGTTGAGTATAGTGTAATACGCCATATATTTTGCATACCAGACTGAAACAAAAGAGAACTACAAGCACTACTAGTAGTTAGCAGAGTAAACCGATGCTGTTGACAGGACGGGCGAGGGACCCCACATATCAAAAACAGATCAGATATGCTCATATTCCCTCTGACACTTGGCCATGGATGTACACAGAAAGAATTTAAATTGCTGCTTTCGCTCTGTTTATTCTATCTGTGGTCAAATGTCTCCCTCTGCTGGTGGTAAAATCTACACATCCTCGTCAACTGGAAACGTTTTTAACCCCAAAAGCTTTCATCATAAGGCTCTTAACAAATCTGAAGATAAAAAAGTCAAACCTTCACCAACTCTACTGGAAAATATCTTAATCATTTACATTTACAAAGCTCCAGCTGCTATTATGTTCAATGTCCTGAAGAGGATTGAGGTTTTATTAGTTCCTGTGGGCAGATGAGCACTATTTTTATCTGTTCATTACTTTCTATTTCAGTCTACAGCATTGCTTTAATGTGAAGGCTCTAGGTGGCATCTAATATCTAAGTAGACATGGAGCTTTCAGGGGATACACAATGTTCACTTAATGGATTCTTAACCTTTCGGTAGACAGTTTAATACTCCGTTAAAAGGAAGCTAGGCTTAAAATAGGCCCAGCAGTCGAAATGCAGTAAAGTGAATGGATAAATAATAACTGTGAAGTGCATTTTTGGACGTTTTATGGATTTTGAAATATATATTTTGTATATTCTTGCTGTAAAATAAATAGAAAGTATATAAATGATTAAAATGTCTCCTTGAATCAACATAAAGAAAAAAAATACTACAAATATTAGAATGAAAAACAAGAATTAGAAATGTTTTTACAATTTCCCTGAAAAACTGCTTGTCAACTTTGCTATGATGGTTCTATATTGTCAATTGAAAGTACTTTGTCATCAGTATTAGTCAAAGTAGTGCTAAATAGTTTTGTATTTTCAGCAGATTCTCTTAAGCACTCATGTGGCCTCTCTGATTGGCTGACAGCTCTATTGTTGGTCTCCGCTCTCCACCCAGCTCCTGTCCCCCTCACAAAAAATAACTGCCAATAGCTCATGGAAATCTGCCTGCCTTGGCATAATTGAGCTTCACACTATTCTGTCTGATAAAACCTTTTGGGGAAAAAGAGGTATGTTTTGTTTTTTTTCATATTCTATGTTGATTTGTTGTTGTGAATTTTGAGTTTTTAAATCCCTTCACTCTTTACCAATGCCACATTGGTCTAGTCGCAGCTGATGTGATGGGATTTAAATGCTGTATACACTTGTGTGAAAATAGTGATCTTTATTTATACAATATCATTCAAAAAATACATTAACCAAACCGCTCATTAGAAAAGAAAAATAATGAATTTTGAATTTAGCTTGTTCAGAATTTTGTTAAACAATTGATTTATTTTGACTTCAATTTCAAATTTCAGTTTAACTAAAGCTCTGACTTTTATGACAATAAAATATGAAGATGAAAAACAAACCTAAAAAATGTATACATTGACTGTAACTAAAATAACTACAATTAAAAAAAAACGGAATAATTAAAGAAAAATGAAAAGAAATAAAAAGGGAAAAAAGTGTTAAAATGGAAATAAAAATGAAAACTGAAAATATAAAAAGTCAAAATATAATACATACTACAATTGATTTAATTAATCCTGTTTTATAACATTTAATACATTCATACTTACTAATTAATCTGTAATTAAAGTATGTTTACATATGTTTGGAAAAGCTCTTGAATGAATTTTAGTAGCCTATTGGTTCATGTTTTGTCAGTGTGTCTGTAGGGGCAGGATGTACAGCTTTATGGGAGGTGGACTGTTTTGTGCTGGAGTGGGAAATATACTCCTGGTGATCTCCACTGCCACTGATTACTGGATGCAGTATCGGCAGTCCGGCAGTTACATGCATCAGGGCCTGTGGCGCTACTGTGTACCTGGAAAATGCATGACACACACAGACAGCATCGGTGAGATGTCACATCGTGGACATAAAATGTATTCATTCCAAAATCTTCTAAAGTAAAACGAATAATCTCGGTTTTTTATTTGAACAGCATATTGGGATGCCACCCGGGCCTTCATGATCCTGTCCATCTTAGCTTGTTTCTTCGGCCTCATCATTGGTGTCATGGCGTTCATCAATTACTCCTCTTTTAACGGATTTGACAAAACCTTTGCTGCGGGAATACTCTATTTCATTTCATGTAAGAATTTCAATGCATCCGATACTAAAAATAACATTTCTAAGTTCAATTGTTTATTTGTGTTGTATATTCCAGGCTTCTTTGTGCTGCTGGCTATGGCTGTTTACACTGGGATGACAGTCAACTACTTTGGAAAACGATACGGGAACTGGCGGTTCTCGTGGTCGTACATAATGGGTTGGGTTTCTGTGGTGCTCACTTTCTTTTCAGGTACGCTTGTATAAGTCAGGTATAATTGTCAGGTTTATGTATAAGTTGTGTTTATGTTCATGAAATGAATGTTCTGTTATTAATATACACCAAGTAAAGCTTTATCAACAGTATGCAGTTAGTTAAAAGAGCTGACAATATTTCATATATATTGTTATTCCAAAGCCATACAACTTTTGTTCATCAAATTAACACAAATTAAGGTATTTTTTGATGAAATCCAAGGTCTTTCTGGCCCTGTGGAATGTAAAGAGAAGAAATTGAGTTACTTTGTTTGTACTTTGCACACAAAAAGGTGTTGTCATAGCTTCCTAAAGTTAAGGTTGAAACACTGACGTCACATGGGCTTTTTAACTATGTCCTTACTAACTTTCTAGTTGTGTTGCTGTCTATGCAGGGTCAAAAACATCTCAGATTTCATCAAAAATATCTGAATTGGTTCCGAAGATGAATGTGTGATCTAAATGGGTGAAATATACCTTTAAATGTTCCATCATGGCAACATTGCCATGACAAGATTAGTAAGGTTGTTGCTAGTAGTAATTGTGTAGTAGTTAACATTCCTTGTCTTTGTCTTGCAGGGATCTTCTATATGTGTGCTTACCGGATGTATGAACCGAGAGGGCCCATGTCACGCTGATGCAGCTCATCTTAGATCTGCCATTCGATCCATTTAGTTTGAATGTGAACCATCGTGTCATCCCTGATCCCTTCATCATTTATTGTTATTTTAAAATCACATAACGCAAACTAATAAATTACTAATACAGTACTATTTCAGTACAAATTTTGTTTATATTATATGTGTATTTTCTATACAACCTAATATATTGTGCAGATCTGGGCTGTACCTCCCAAACGCATTGAGAGCCTAAGTAAATTGTAAGGTCTATGCTTTTGGGAAATGCAGCCCAGTTTGGTGCCAAATACTGTATATAATATATATATATTTTTTTTTTTTTATTGTCATTTATTTTGGTACCAACCTGGGCTTTAGGTTTAGAAGAAAACAACATTTAGAAAAACTAGCTTTAATGGTGAACTTCATATTGACGTTGTAGAATTTCATCTGCATTTAAAGCAGTCGTTCACCCAAAAATGAAAATTCTGTCATCATTTACTCACCCTCGAGTAGTTCCATATCTGTATGAATTGTTTTGTTCTGCTAAACACAAACAAAGATATTTTGAAGAAAATTTGTAACAAGGCTGTTTTGGGTCACCATTGAATTTTTTTCTACTATGCAAGTCAATGGTGACCAAAAACAGCCTTGTTACAAATAACTTCCTTTGGTCATACGGGAAATTCATAGGTTTGGAATTGAGTATATGACAGAATCAAAATTTTTGTGTGAACTATTCCTTTAAGCACTTTCCAAAATACATATATATATATATATATATTCAAATGATTTTAAATAATGTTGTAGTATTGTTACGATGTAAAAGTGCTTACATTTGAAATGTAATTTATAATGGCAAAGCTGAATTTTTAGCAGCCATCATCTTACCTTTAGTGTCAAGTGATCCTCAGAAGTCCTTCTAATATGTAATAATTATTCCTTCATATTTTCAATATTATAATAATAAATAGGGAACTGTTTCATGACTATTTGATAAATAGAAAATATTTGTTTTGCATAAACTGCAACAATTATACAAGGTCAGTTTTATTTTCGACTTTAAAGGAAGAACCAAAACCACACAGCATTCACTTTGTGAACAGTGAATACTTTATTGTCAGTGTTCGACAAGCCAGAATGTGATGCACATGCAGCATTTTTAACATATGTTTAACATAAAACAAAAACATGCTGCTCAAAACAGCTACAAAGCAAACATGTAACAAATACTCAAACTTGTCAAAAATAAATCTTTGAGAAACATGCAAAAGAGAAAGAATACTTGTTAAGGTGCTCCTAAACAACACAGTAAGGTGTTCCAAACAGTTAAAAACATTCTCACTGAATGATTAATCGACTTCCTCAATGGTTGGTCCAGAGGATCCACCTCCACCAGGGGCACCTCCAGCTCCTGGGAAGCCTCCAGGCATTCCTTCTGGCATCCCACCAGCACTCTGGTACAGCTTGGTGATGATAGGGTTGCACACCTTCTCTAGTTCCTTCTGCTGATGCTCAAACTCATCCTTCTCTGCTGTCTGTGTAGAAATAATAACAAGAGGAAGTGAGTACTATGGATGTATGAAGATGACTAGACATCTCAGGCATAAAAGTTGAGAGCCATACCTGGTTTTTGTCCAGCCAGTTTATGACCTCATTGCACTTGTCAAGGATCTTCTGTTTGTCCTCGTCACTGATCTTGTCTTTAAATTTCTCATCTTCAACCGTGGACTTCATGTTGAAGGCGTAGGACTCAAGGTTGTTCTTGACAGAAACCTTTTCTCTTTGGACATCATCCTCAGCCTTGTACTTCTCAGCTTCCTGGACCATGCGCTCAATGTCCTCCTTGCTTAGACGTCCTGGAAAAGTTGCGACCATTGATTAGGACTTTGGTTTCCAATAACTAAAGACATTTAACTAAAGATCAAGAGTTATGTTACCTTTGTCATTGGTGATGGTGATCTTGTTCTCCTTGCCGGTGCTCTTGTCTACAGCTGAGACATTCATGATGCCATTGGCATCAATGTCAAAGGTTACCTCAATCTGGGGGACGCCACGCGGAGCAGGAGGGATGCCCGTCAGCTCGAACTTTCCCAGTAAGTTATTGTCCTTAGTCATTGCTCTTTCACCCTCATACACCTACAGAAGAGGATTAAACGTGAAACTTTGAAAAAAAATGAGGTAACCGCCTCTGAGGTAAAGCTCACCTGAATGAGGACACCGGGCTGGTTGTCAGAGTAAGTGGTAAAGGTCTGTGTTTGTTTGGTTGGGATAGTAGTGTTACGTTTGATCAGGATGGTCATAACTCCACCAGCAGTCTCAATTCCCAAGGACAGAGGAGTAACATCTAGGAGCAACAGGTCTTGTACATTCTCAGACTTGTCCCCAGACAAAATGGCTGCCTGGACAGCTATAAAAAAGGAAATATGTCTCTAATAGGACATTTGTGGAAGAATAGGCCATTCAAAAGTATGTCCATTTTCTTTACCTGCTCCATATGCGACAGCCTCGTCTGGATTAATGCTCTTGTTCAATTCCTTCCCATTAAAGAAGTCCTGTAGCAGCTTTTGGATCTTTGGGATACGGGTGGATCCTCCAACAAGGACAATGTCGTGAACCTGAGACTTGTCCAGTTTAGCATCACGGAGGGATTTCTCGACCGGATCCAACGTGCCACGGAAGAGATCGGCGTTGAGCTCTTCAAAACGAGCTCTGGTAATGGAAGTGTAGAAATCGATTCCCTCGTAAAGAGAGTCGATTTCGATGCTGGCCTGAGTGCTGGAGGACAAAGTGCGCTTTGCCCGCTCACACGCTGTGCGCAGCCGACGGACGGCCCTCTTGTTGTCGCTGATGTCCTTTTTGTACTTGCGCTTGAACTCCGAGATGAAATGGTTGACCATGCGATTGTCAAAGTCTTCTCCGCCGAGATGAGTGTCTCCGGCTGTAGACTTGACCTCAAAGATGCCATCCTCAATTGTAAGAATGGACACGTCAAAAGTGCCACCTCCAAGATCGAAGATCAGGACATTTCTCTCAGAACCAACCTGATACCAGACAAATAATTCAGCTGTATTCAACAATCACTACTTTAATATTTTAAGTAAATGTAGTACACTTACTTTCTTGTCCAGACCATAGGCAATGGCAGCAGCAGTCGGCTCGTTGATGATTCGTAGAACATTGAGGCCAGAGATAGTCCCAGCATCCTTTGTGGCTTGGCGCTGAGAGTCGTTGAAGTAAGCAGGTACCGTAATAACAGCATTCGTGATGGTCTGCGAACACAGATTCAGGAAGTGTAACAGCTGATTCTTTTTTACTGAAGTACACAAATGTTTAAAATGTGTTATTCAAGCAGGCATCTTTCATGCTCCAATAAAATGACGTGGGTCAATGTTGACAGGTTAGACATGTCAACATCTTACAGACATACAGCAACAAGGGAGATGGTTTCTCGGCACCATTATTGCAAATACAGGCACTGTGTATAACAGAAACCTACTTTTCCAAGGTATGCCTCTGCAATTTCCTTCATCTTTGTAAGTACCATGGAAGAAATCTCCTCTGGGTAAAAGGTCTTGGTCTCCCCTTTGTATTCAACTTGAACTTTGGGGCGTGAGCTGTCATTTATAACAGTGAACGGCCAATGCTTCATGTCTGACTGCACAACAGAGTCGTCAAACCTCCGTCCAATGAGCCTTTTTGCATCTAGACAAACAAATACAGCAACAAATTCAGAACATGACAGAACTTATATTTAACAATACATGAATAAGCCAATAAGTATGTTCTTATATGGCCACAATTACTACTACTTTGATTAAATTAACACTAAAAATAACTTTT
This sequence comes from Enteromius radiatus, assembly GCA_032357445.1. Taxonomy (NCBI): domain Eukaryota; kingdom Metazoa; phylum Chordata; class Actinopteri; order Cypriniformes; family Cyprinidae; genus Enteromius; species Enteromius radiatus. The sequence goes on from JAUCMS010000025.1 coordinate 7,650,015, forward strand.
TAGCTACATTTATACATCAATTTTGTAATTTTATAATACAAATATTTGCTAAAGATTAACGGTGTTGTTAAAACAGTTGTGTTTAATAGTAATTGATTGAGTGAGTGTACATAATATAATGTAAAGCTACAAGAAATGACCATGCACCACGTCCATTATTGGTTGATACAGATACATTTCAAAATTATATCATGCATAAATCCACTTACCAAAGACTGTATTGGTGGGGTTCATTGCTACTTGATTTTTGGCAGCATCTCCAATCAGCCTCTCTGTGTCTGTGAATGCTACATAACTTGGTGTGGTTCTGTTACCCTGGTCATTGGCAATAATTTCAACTTTGCCATGTTGAAAGACCCCCACGCAGGAGTAGGTGGTCCCCAGATCAATACCAACTGCTGGTCCCTTTGACATGGTGTCTGCTAGCAGCATACACATATGGAAGTGGTTAATATTCATAATGAAATATATTTTAAGCATTCTACCCAAGCCTTCCAAATAAGGGATGTATGTACATTAGTTTGATATCTATTAATAGCTCATTTCGTTGTATACACTACATGGCTGTTTACTCAAAAGCTTTATTGGCACACTAGACATCAGATGATCCTGTGGCCTACATGGACCACAGAGAGGATCAGCTGTCACTGTGTTAAAAGATGCTACTTCAAACAGAGCTGAGGAAAGCATTTCACAACAGCTTTATCGTTCATTTGGTTTAATTAGTGATTAGCTAACGTTATGTTTATTAATTAAAACCTATATAGTTAATCTGTGGAACTTAAAAGATAACCGAAAGAACGACAGCCTCGTTCGAGTACTTTTGAGTAAAACGACAAAATATTTATTTTGAATGAACTAACGTTATCACTGTAAGATAATTAACCGCCTCTGAGGTAAAGTTAATGTTCAGTTTCCTATCGTTTCCTCCAAACCAATATGCAACAATTTGTGATTTTCGTAAGCGTTCCTGAATTGGAAAAACTGGGAGTGTCTTCTTCTGGAATCATCTGTTGCTAGAATATTCCATAAAACCTAACGTTAATCAAGTCCGAGCATAAAATTTCAAAAACGCTCAAATTGCATTAACGTTCTCCAACATTCCATATTAACGGTAACGTTAGTTCAGAATGGAGATCGAATTCAGGAAAATATGTTAAAATAACATTTGGATGGCGCTAAAATCTGTCAGTTTTTTAAATTCCTCCTGTTAAAAATGTTAACGTAGCGGAATGACTGACATTCCCTAACATTTCGCCTAACATCACTTTATTATTTACGACAAGAAAGTCAAAGCTTGGGGACAACATGTGGATGAATAAAAATTGACAGAATTTTGACTGTTGAGTAAACTGTAACGTACCAATAAGTTGCTCAACTATCAAGCCTAAACAGCATCAAACTCGTCGCATTTTGGTAACGTTATGGCTTTATATTCTAATATTAGCAACTGTGCAATAGTTTGTTTATCGCTTTAAAGAAAGTCTAAATTCTTTAACTTTAAATGCATAATAACAACCGTCACCGGTGCTCACCAGAAACGCTGTGAGTCTGTCAATCGCCTGTGGTGTCTTAGCTGTAGACGCGCGCGATATCTACAGCAGAAGTGTCCTGTAATGCGCTTTAAAGACTCTTCCTGAGAACAGTCCAGAACATGGAACGAGAGCAGCAGCCAATCACGTCGCGCGGCCGCTGAAGCGTTTGGAGAACGCCGACAGAGTTCCGCCTGTTACACAGCAGAATGTTTCTAAACGGAGGAAAATATCGATCAATAGAGTTCCAGAACATTCCCAAGTAATATAAGGTACAATACGTTTTGCACTAATAAGAAGAAGTCCAGTCAAATGAATAGTAATGGCTGTTTCAGCGAACATCGTCTACAGTAAAGAAACAGGACTGAAGTGGTTTCATAAATGTGAAAGATTGAAAATAAATAACTGAATAAAATAAGAACATACAGAAACTTTCGGAAGCAAGTGATAACCCCCCCAAAAAACCCAAATAGGTCCCTCTAGCGGCCATTTTGATCAAGTGGCGTCTTCTCTTCGTTTCGTATTTCTAAAAACCAGACGATGGTTGCCACAAAATCCCTGGAGTTACAAACCTCTTGATTGAAGTGGTATCCTTATAAATAGAACGAAACGTTTTTTTTATTAAGGTATTTGTTACATTTGAAGCTTTAAATTACTGACACGGGATAGCGCCGTTGTTATGGTCTCAGCTCAGCTCGATTTCTGTTCGCGTGTGGTGCAGTTTTCAAACTTTTGTATTCACTGAAACATTATAAAATGTATATTGTATATTCTGTGTAAGAATAATACATAAACTTGAGAACCGAGACAGATGTTTTGTAACACTGCTATCTAAACACTCTACTACTGTACACAGACATATAACGTTATATGTATATAGCTATATATGTCTATGACTGTCTACGCCACGTCCCCTAAATGATGCCAGAAGGAGCCCTCAGGTATCTATCTATCTACAGTATCTATCTGTCCTAAATTAATTCTGTCATCTCAAAGTTATCTTTGTTGTCACACAAGCTTGTATTTATTTATTCTGTACTGCTAAATTAGTACAGACTGCATATGTGTGTGTGTGTGTGTGTGTGTGTTTCTACAGGGACACTGCAGTATAACTGCACTGTAATTATGCCATATCAACAAGTGACCACAAGGTGGCATAGTCATGAAAACCCCTGTCAGTCAGAGAGCTCTTACAGTTGTCAACAGTGTACAATGTGCATGATGTCAGTAAGACAATCAGTCTACATACACTGAAAACAATCCGTGACAGTGGAAATTAAATGTCCGATAAAAACGATGCAGGTATTGTATAGAGGGTGTGATGAGTTGCGCCTAAACAGAAAGCACATCAGAATCTGGACACACCCTTAAGCACCAGATAAAGCAAAGCGGTTGATCATTTCAAATCCTCCGGGATGTGATATTTTCAACAAAAGGGAGTTCAATCAGAAAACAGAGGAATGTCATTGTCTAGTTTTATTCACACCTTTTACCTTTTTGTACCTGACCTGGATAAAGCTAAAGGGCAGACAAGCTGTCATGACCCTTTCATAAGTCAATTCTGAAAATGAATTAGTTAATATTTAGTGCTGGGCAATGATTAATCGCGATTAATCGCATCCAAAATAAAAGTTTTTCTTTACATAATATATTTGT
>JAUCMS010000025.1:7661924-7686334 GCA_032357445.1 Enteromius radiatus
AACTCTTAAATGTCCTAAATTAGCAAAGGTCTAGTCCTGGCTTAATCTAATTCCTGTACGGGAAACCGGCCCTATATATATATATTCACAATTTTGGGGGATTGAAATGTTGCCTATAATCAAGCAAATTATATATGAACATCTTCAGGATACAGGCAGGAAGAAAAATGTAAAGGTGCATGAAAAAACAGTGTTTTGTGTGAAGTGACTTACTCAGCCAACAATAAAAATTCTACTTAAAGCTATTTTAGACATTGTTTTCCAGTTTCCCACTATACTGGTTAAAAGTCTCTTCTTACATAGACCTTTTTATTTAGACCACTTTAATTATTGATTGCTATCAGGTTAGGAAAAGATTCTCAACAGTCAAAAGGTGCTTCTTCAAAGGTTGTTTAAAAACATGCTTTACTTTTGTTTTCCACTAGATGACACTAGTAGCACAGAAACTGTATACTGCAGCATACTCCCAACGTGTGCAGACTTGTCAGTGCAGGGATAAGCTTCTTTTTTTTGCTTCAGGTTCATTTAATTAACTCAGCCAATATAAAACCATATCAATGGATATATTTGATATTTTGATTTTATAAGACATGTTTTCATTTATTGCATGGTGGGTGTTTCTGTGTTTGGAATAATTGGAAATATATATTATATATATATATATGGTTGGCATATGATAAAGTCTAAATAACATTAGAATAAGAGATCATGTATTTCTGTATGAAGTATTTTAACTTTGAACTTGGTGTATATCGTAAGTGCCATGTAAGAGAAATGATCAATAAATACATACTATACCCTTGGTTTAAGAGGTAAAAGCTTCCACTCTGTGTCATTAAAATCCCAAGAGGACAGGTCCAGCTCTATCTCACCCAGGAAGCTGTTACGACCAAATGTGTCATTGTGCCATGCTGAAAGGTTGAGAACCTGGGACATCAGGTACTCCATTCGTACTCTGTACTGTATGCATTAAATAATAAAATGATTATTAGGCATTTGATATAATGCATATAGGGGAGGCTGGGGACTGCTTTTCCCCATTTTAGCCTGGAAGAAATTACAGTAAATTGAACAGACCCAGTAGCGGGGCATGTTGTCACAATGGAATCTTCCATCCGTCTTTTATAGACATTTCAGCTTGGTATGAATAGTAAATCAATTGGGATTACTAAATGCATAACATTTTAAATACATGAAAAAATGTGATAACTGACCCAGATTTATTTTATCAGTGATGCTCTTACCCTAAGAATCTCATTGTACGTAGGATTCAGTGTTTTCTTTTTCACTGCAGTTTTTCTTTTTCCCAAATTGGCAGGATCAGGAATGAGGTAACTCTTAACATACCTAAACAAAAGAGCAAATTCTCCATGGAGGAATATTTTCTGTTATAAGGACATGTGGGACAGAGATTGCAATCTTACGGGTCAGATCGATTCTTCTTGGTGTCCACTGCTGCTAGGTTCTGGCACTGAACAACAAAGATGTGGAACTCCCGCAATTTGTGCACATAGTTTAGTGAAAACTGGATGCTTCCTTGGACGTCAACACTGCTGTAGTCGCTATTGTACACACTCACAACACTGCCGCTAACCTGAGGATGATGGAAATACAGTATTGAATAATTACCAGTATACCAATGTGCTTAAGTGGTTCATTTACCCAAAAATGAAAATCACTAATTACTAAACCTCATGTCAAGACCTTCATTCATCTTCAGAAACAAATGAAGATATTTTTGATTATTTCTTTTAGTTATATTGTTTGATTATTTTTATCAATTGATTATTTTCATTGTTTATTCATTTATTATATTTCTGTATATTATATTTATTTAAATTTTTCCTTGGTTATGCATTTTCATTGTTGTTCATTCCTTTGTTTGTTCTGCTTCATGAACTGTTTTGTCTGTATGAATAAGAGATAGATAAGAGCAAATGTTTATGGAAACCCAAGGTTTATGGGATGTTGCTATGATATAACAATACATATTGAATTGGTGCTGGTCAGATGAAGTTTAAAACACAGGCAACTAAGATTGTTAAATAAACTCCCATCATCACTTTGTTTCCTGCTTCTGCTGTTCTCTGGTTCACTCTGGATACCAGACAAAACTTACTGATATTTTCTAATGGGATCTGGCATCTGGGGCTGGATCATAATGATTATCGGGTGTGGATAACGGGTCAATTTTTTGCTAATCTCTTGCTAGGTTGGAACGCATCAGGGTGAGTAATCAAAGACAGGGTCTTTATTTTTGGGTGAACTACCTTTAATATTAAATTAAATTGTGTCTTACTGTAAACCAGAGTTTGTGAGTGGAACAGGGAGTGAAACAGAGTGATTTTGAATGGATAGTTATATATATGATGTATAGAATATGACCATACAGATGACAGGGAGGTGGATCCAGAGTAGTTGCTGAGGTCAGTGAATTGTCTGTTATTCCACTGTGGTACACCACTACGAGAACTGTTCTCAGAGTCACTCTCTCCTTCATCGCTCTAAAAAGACAGGATCGTAACACTTTGAGCACCACAACATTTCACGTGACCTTCCATCTTAGATAAACAATAAAAAAAATAAACCAACTTCTTTTTGCAGGAATGAGGGCACTGATTTGCTGAGTTGCTTCAGGTGCACTGGGTCTGATGTGGCAAAGGAAGTCTGGACAAATGGGCTAGAGTCTTAAACAAGATATCAGTAGTGAAATTCAATGCCAATGTCATATGATGTCAATACAATAAGTGCATTTAAAACATATCAAGAAGTTAAGCTCAAAACTTGCCATCGTAGTTGCTCTGCATGTAGTCATTTGTTTGTTTTTGGTCTTGTCCTTTGAGAAAAGATCACAGTGACGAAACACAGGAAAAAGTAGAACAGATTCTGTTGTCACCTGTACTTTCCATTTAGAGCCAAACAATAAGGTCTACTCTGGAAGACTTATTGTGCTGCTACTGCGTGATAAGTAAACTTTGAAGGGAAGAGCTAAATATGGAAAATTTTAGCTGAAAACTAATAATAAACAGTATATAAATTATAGGCAGATGCAATTTAAAAAATGTTTGACATAGAGGATTGATGCTTACTAGGAGGAGTGCTGATGTCTTCCATACTTTTATGGTACACTGGTCTAGTTGAAGCTCGTCTCAAAGCTTTTTGAATAACACTTTCCGCTTCACCTGTAAGATTTAACAGTGTTTGAACCCATAGAGGTATAAAGAATTCATTCAAGAAGCAATAAGAATGTTGCTGGTGTTTTGTTCCTTTTTGTTGTACTATTGTGTAATTTGAGCACTTACTATTTGACACTTGAAAGGGAAGCTGTGAGAAATTCTAATACAATGCAGATTTAATTACATCTACATACTTTGTAAATAGATTAAGTTTGGGGCCATTTAGTTCTTTTTAAGTTGTGTTAATAATTTGATCATGATTGGACACACAATTCATGCTTGTACTTACTGTAGGGTTGAAAACTTTCTAGTATTGAAGTATTGAACTCTGGCACATAGTTTGTCCTAAAACTGTGATCTGATCAGAAGAAGTGCATTATTACTTATCTAATCAGATTTATGATTCAAACCTGGCAATTGGTGAAACTGGAAAACTAGTAGTGTTCCTGTAGCTCAAACAATAGAGCATACTGATAACTACATCAAGGTCATAGGTTCAGTTCGCAAGGAATGTATGTATTTAAAGTACAAGATGTATAGTTTAAAAGAATAGTTCACCCGTATTTTACTCACCCCAAAGCCATCCTAGGTATATATGACTTTCTTTTTTCAATTTATGCTGGCTCTTCCAAGCTTGGTAATACTGGTGGATGGTGGCCATTATTTTGAAGCTCTGTAACTCCCGGGAGCACGTCTTGGCTGACATCTGACTTGACGAATCACACAGTCAGAAATCAGTCAAGATACGCTCATATGCTCCTCTCACATGGACGTGCATGCGACCATTTGCCAGAAGTCAGGTATTTAGGTTATAATTTAAAAACTAGAAATATTTTTGTTACAAAAACCCATCGATCTGCTTCAGATGACATGTGATAACCCCCCGAAGACATATAGGTTAGTTTTACGATGCAGTACTTGAAGATGTATCCGATTTTTAGAGCTTCAGAATAATGGCCACTGTCCACCCCCATTACCAAGCTTGGAAGAACCAGGGATACATTTTTAGACTGTTCATCTGAAAGAAGAAAGTCAAATACACCTAGGATGGCTTCTGGGTGAGTAAAATATGGGGTAATTTTCATTGTTCAACTATTCCTTTAAATGCAATGCAAAGTAACTTTGGATAAAATAGTCTACCAACTGTAAAAGTGAAATGCGTGAAATTCCCATAAATGTACATGCATTTGCCACTAATATTGGATTCCAATTATATGTGAAGGCATCCTTGGTTTAAAAAAAGTCTGTGAAACCTGTACTGAATAGTAAGAGAGAAAGCTTCGAACTCACGGTTTAAATTCCCCTTAGTGGCATTTCCATCAGTTTGTGTGGTTGAGTGGCGTCCCAGGCTCCCCCTCCTGGTTTGGAGGTCGGGGGAACACTGTACTGGAGTACTGGTTTTCACAGGGGTACACTTACAGCTGCGGTGTGTCTCTGGAGATGACGTAAATGAAGTGCACATAAAATCATCAACCTGCTCAGAAACTGGAGGTGGAGTGTACATAGTTTTGTCATCTGTGATGCCAAGGTAATGTTGATAGTCCCGTGGAATGAAGGATCTAGCCAGAGGTTGAGAGTCAGAATCCTCTGAGGTACGTGACGGTCTTCTCTGAGTGTTTCTGTCTCTGATTTCTGGGGAAGTTTTTGGAAGCGTATAGCTAGCTTCCTGTGTTTTTCTGGACTGTGTGATGCTAGTTTCTGGTGGCTTTTTAACCTGTTGCAGATTGGTGCCCTCAGACTTCTTGGAATGAAGGTTTAAGTCCTGGCTTTGCTCCTCAACTGCAGTGTTAACAGAAAACATGCTGGCAGCACGCCGCATGGCATTTGCTTTTCCGTTTAGACTGCCTTTGCTATTTCTTCTACCATGTTTAGGTTGTGACTCTTGACCAACCTGAGGTTTAGGTACTATTGGGGCTTCTGTAGAGGTCTGAGAGCCTTTCTGTTGCTGAAGAGTTTCAGTTTTTGATCCAGATTCTTGTCTTGACATAATCCTCTTCTTTGTGGGAGACTGGAATACTCTGGTTTTGGCTGGTGAGGATGTTTTGTTATTTTGTCTTTCATTTACAAAGTCTTTGACATTGGCTCGTTCATTTTGGCTTTGTGGACTTAAGGATCTCTGATTTCCACTTTCAAGAACTGGTGACCTTTGCCCAGGTTTTGTAGGTGATCCTCCCCAAAAGTCACGGAGGTTCTTAAACTGTAAAGTGCTCATACCATCCATCACAACTGGCTTATCCTTCCGTAGTGGATGCACCAACAAATTAGGAGACAATCTACCTTTGGCAGAACTGTCCACAACATCGTCATCATAATCATCAAACTCAGTACCTATTGTTCTGAGATCAAACTCAGATTTTGTAAATCTTTGGTTCAGTCGAGCAGCAGTAGCAGTTGATTTGTTTTGAGCTACTGCTGATGTTCTAGATTCTTTCTCCCAGAAGGACTTGAGTTGCTTGATCCTCTCAGCCATGTTCTCTTGCTGGGAATTCTGCTTAACAAAAGGCACTTGATTTGTTTTCGGTGTGGTTCTTGATTTTGCCTCCAATTCTTTTGGAGGAGTGTGATCTGCATCACTGCTGTTAATGCTGATGGTGCCTCTGCTATCACCATTTTGACCTGCTTGCGAAGATCCACTTTCAAGGGACAGCGAAGATGATTTTAAATGTGGAACATCTTTTTCTAAGGGAGAGCTTGCATGTATTTGGTTAGTCTTTTGATTAGCATACATCAATGGTGGGTTTGATTCATCTGTAAAAATGGGTACTTGTGGTTTATAGGTGGTGTTACCACTTCCAACATGTTCAAGGTATACATCTTCTTCAACTCTCTCTTGTTTCTGATGTCCTGGAGATGTTACTTTTAAGCTTTGCTCACTTCTCGGCTGTTCCTCTACATCTTCAGTTGGCATTCTGCTATCACTAAGGAGAACGTGTTCATTTTTAGCAGGTGCGTTAGATTTGCTGATCAAAATCTTTGGACCAATGTTTTCTTTCTCCCAGAATGATCTCAAATTGGCAATCTTTGGTCGCTGGTCCTCTTCGGCATATGTTATTTCTTTTGGCTGATTTTGATCCTGCTTGATGTCAGTGTTTTCAAGTTTGACTTTAATCTCTTCCTCTCTCTTGATTCTGTTCTCATTTTGACTAACTTTCCCACCTACAGAAATATTCACCTCTGAAATCTCTGGAGGCACATTGTTTGCAGTAAGAGCAAAGTCAATAGAAGGTCTCTTGATGAGAGGTTCTTTAAAAGAAGCTGATTCATATTTTCTCTGTTCTTTTAGAGAATTCTGGGAAGGCTCATCAACACTCTGCTCCTTTTCCCAGTCTGTTTGTTGTAGAAATATTGTATTGACTTCTGATGGAACCTCTTCAGTTTTGCGTGGTATAATTAAGTACACATTATCTCTTGGTTTGGTTCTCTGATCTATGTCATCTTCAAAATCTATGTCATCAATCTTGGTGTCTTCCACCATGTCTTGGTCATTGCTCTCTACATCAAGTCTATCACTGCTGTCTGAGCTTCTGCTAAACCACTCAAGAACTTTGGCAATGGAATCTCCTTGCTCATCGGTAGGTGTGGAAATATGTTCATCTGGCATGACTTCCATTTTGACATCTTCTTGTTTGGAGCTATTAGTCTTTCGTTTTATATTGAAGACAACAGGGCCGCTATCACTCTCACAGTCAGTAGAGACATCTGTCTTCTTGAATGTATCTGTAATGTTGAGGGATCGGGGAAATTGTTGATCTGTAAGATAAGCAGTGTAGCATTTAATTACCAGAGCAGAATCTAGACAACACTATCATAAGCAATAATTTAAGTCTATTAAATTTAAGATTATTTCACCCAAATGTGAAAATCATGTCATCATTTACTAACCTGAATGTCATTCCAAACCCATATGACTCTCTTTCTTCCGCAGAACACAGCAGTGGATCCACAAAGTAGAAAATGTAATAAATATCCAATTGTGTGAATTTTCAACATAGGTGGCAGTACCTTGTAAGTTGGTGTGTTGAAGCAGAAGAAGGGTGAACTTTTCCATCATCTACTGGACTAAAATGTGAAGAGCTGGATACGTGTACAATTGCTTGAATATCAGGTTGTTTTTCCCCAAAACTGATACTTAAAAGGTAAATTTGTATTTTGCTGACACACAAGCTTTGGCACTAAAGTTAGACCCAGTGTACTGCCATTATTTGTCAGTTCACCCAAAATTTAACCGGCTGCTTGTTTAATTATCTCCTTTGTGTTCGGCAGAAGTCAGTCAGTCGTACAGGTTTGAAATGACATGAGGATGGGTATATAAGTATATAAATATATGGGTATATTTTGGGCTGAATTTCTCCTTTAACAAATCTTGAACATTTCTAAAAATGGATCATACCAACAGCAGTTGTCTTGATATTTTCTTCAGTTCCTATTGTTTCGTATTTTGGATACAGACTCTTATGATTTTCCACATTCCCAGATTTTTGCACTGCAGGTTGAGGGGCAGTGATCTCATCCAGTGTCTTTTCAGAGTTGTCAGTCAACTTGAACATTGCATTCTCACGAGGAACGTTAATTTCACCAAAAATGTTTTGGCCCTCTAATTCCATACTTGTCTGAGGAAGGCAACTATTTGTTTCTCTTCTTTGCTTTACGAGTTCTTCCACTTTTTTGCCATCATCTGCTATTGTGATAGAGTTCAGACTTAGACGTGGTTTTATTTTTGGCTTTTCCTGTAAACCTTGTGGAAGGTTTATCAGTTGCGATGAAGCTCTAACTGGTAAACGTGACTTTGGCAACTTCAGTGGTGAAGGAGAGCTAAATTGATCTTTGATTTCAGTTTTGCTGCCTGATTCTTCTGTGCTACCCAGAGAAAGTCTAGATTCTTCGAGATCCTTTTCTTGACTGCTGTTTTTACGAACATAGCTAAGGGATACTTCTGGTTGTCGCAGCTGGCTCTTGAGAGTGGGCTCGTTGGAGATATGTTTAGGGATGCTTCTTGGTGGTGGAGACCTGATACCTGAGCCTGCTGTGGTGGATACACCCTGGCTGGATACAGAGCCGGTGCTGTCTGAGACAGAGCTCTGTGGTTTGTTGATTTTGGTCCTCTTCTTTGGCACAGGCTTTTGACCAGGGGGTTTGTTGTGTGGGGTGTTATAGACCTCACTATTAACTTCACCATGACTTGCTTCCTGGTGTTTTACTGCAAATATGAGACTTGTGAGCATGGGAGAACACAAAACTACTTTTATACAAATTACAAATTATACAAGTTGACACTTAAACCTTGTGAATCAGAGCCTTTGTCTAATGATGTCCTGAGTCCTGGTCCTGATGTAAAGTGGATATCAGTTTCCTCAAAATCAAGCTCTATTGGAACACTGTTAAATGGGTTGTGCCTTGGCTGGAACCAGGTAAAGAGACAAATTTTACAATGAATACAAATATTGATTATTGATGCCATATTGATTTATTTGTCATTTAGCATTGACCTTTACTCAAAATGAACACCCTAAATTGACCTAGACTTAAAAGGGGACATTTCATATTTGTATTAAGTAATTTTATTTATTACCTTAGTAATGTTTAGTAGTGTTGCTAAAGATATCAATTTTAGATCAAATTCATGACGATTTTCCACCTTCTCTCTGATACCTTTTTTTTCATACCTCTACACATAACACCCTGGTTGCATGTGACATGAGAAACAGCTGTGTTTACTCCCAAGCTGCAAGTCTGCTGATGAGTCCAATATACTATATATACTGTTTGCACTACCACATCCTTCAAAAACAACCTCTTTGCATAGCCTATGTTGTGCATTATGGCAGCATCCTCCTTAGTAACTCATACTGAACAGGTGGAAGTTTCTAAGTATAAATAGGTGTTGTTTGATGTCTAAATGTGGGCGGCCATACAATATGTCGAAGTAGACATAACACACAGTCTCATGTTAATCTTGAGTACCTATAGAGTAGTATCAGAGTTTTATCAAATTTATAAAAGAAGGATACAGCTTCTCTTTAAAAACATTCGAGCTCCTGTAAGAATCATGAGCAAGCAAAGCTTTTCCGTAGCGATTGTCTGCATGCTGCAACATCGACATTAATAAAACAGGAAAGAAAACTTTATTAACTATGGCTAAAAATCAGATCCAGCCATATACTCTGGTTACTGTGTGCGCACACTCTTCCTGGAGAAGTGCCTTCACAAAGTAATCTACTCTTCATAACATCATGCAAGGCCATACTCTGAAAAAACCTTTCTAAACCCTTAAGGAGTTTCTATGGCACAGAAATACTCAAGTCATAAGTCAACTCGTTTTTCAAGACTTCAGTCCAATTCTTCAACAATGTAAATACGTCAGACTGCAGGAAATAGCAGTAGACTTCCTCTTTAATGTGTTCATTTGATAGCTGTAAGTCAGTAGGAACCATTTTCCCACATTTTTAATGTTCTATTTGGACTGGAAAGGAAGTTTTGAAATTTGTATTCTTTTTATGATAACATGTACGTGTTTTCCCAAGGATATACAGAAATGAAGGCAGTTGATCCTGATATGGCTGTATAGTTTAATGAGCACTTACATACCTTGGATGGTGATCTTATACCTATGTTTTGTTTTTCTTGCTGGACTTCAAATGTCTCACCATTTTCCCTATTTTAAAAAAAAAAATAGCAATTGCATTATTATGTTTGCATGCATAAGAATCAAAAGAAAACAATTCCAGTTGTTTTGGACTTCAGGACTGACATCCTGCAATGACCACGATCAATTAAACCTTCACAGGCATAGTACTTTAAGAGGACAGCGTGCAAACTCCTCTGTTGACCCTAGTCGAGTCATAAAGATCTTGAAATCATAAGGTGTCCACACCTGTAAAGCACACAAAGCACCTGGGAGGGGCGGAGGTTGCACACACAGTGCAAACCAAAGTGTTCTGGCAAGCGTGAACAATTAATTGATGAATACAGAGCCATAGAGATATACTACGTGTGTCTAAATATTCCATGTAGGAATATGCCAACCTCACTTAAACGTAGATGCTGATATTTGTGCTTTTTTACACGAACATTAAGCATTACCTCTCTTTCATGTGCTCTGAGGACTGAGGAGTAGTTTGCGTTACATTAGGTGGCATCATGATGCCATCACTATCCTTTCGGCTGATGCTTCTTGATCTCCCACCCCACGACTTGGTTAAATACTCTATATAGGAGGATAGAGATGTTTACCGGTGTTTGATATGCTATCGTAAACAAGATGAGTAAACTGTAGGCTTTTTGGTCTCACCAACAACTGAGGGTTTCCTTTGCTTCATCGATGCCATGATGATTTCAGAGCCGTGAATCTTGTCCTGGTGTCTCTGTGACTTTGCTTGGTAGAACCATTCTCCTGACATAAATTTGCGTTTGTCTTCCTCTGGGACAGCTTTCTGAAGCTGTCTGGGAATCAGATGAGAGGTTCAATTTGGGTGAGAAAAATTAAAATCATCAACAGTTCCCAGCAACATGCCTCTAACCTAATATAGGCTCACCTCAGCATGGTCCTTTGGATAAATACCGTGCATTCCACAGGGTGAAAATTAGTTTACTTAACAAGCCATCAAGGACAGAAAGCACAACACTTATCACATCCATTTTTGTTTGCTCACAAAATGTTGAATTCTTTTTATGTACAAATGTGTCAGGCAGTTCTTTTTAAATGCTAAGGCCATAAACTGAACTTTCCAAATATCGTCATTGCACTTTATTTCTTTATTACGTTACACAGCTCTCCTGCATGAGAGCCTCTTAAATCAATAACATTCCTTATGACCAAAGCGTCGGGACAAACTCTTCCCTAACACATAAAACTATCTTCAGTACTAACTCTGTTTGCTTTGCAAATACTAAATCTCTCAGAATGGCTGCTTCTTAGGTACAATGAATGTTCCTAGTAGCTGTACCCTGTAATTTAGACACTAATGATAAGGAGTTTCATTAAATGATTCCTCAAGAAAAAGGTTGTTAATGTTAAATGCTACAAATAGCAAAAAATCGAAACAACTTTAATAAAGACATTGTGAGCATTTGCAGCAATTCAAAATGGTTTGATTAAAATCATGTGTTTGAAAACAACCATTGGAACACATCTTCACTTTTGAAGGAGGGGAAACTATGCTGGTCATGTGAAAAGCCCAAGACAATTATTCCACAAGGGTAGACTTAATCCTTTTATAAGGTTGAGTACGGCTGAGGCTCAACACAGGGAAATCACCAAGACACGGCCAGATTCTGCATTCTTCCTTTCATGTAGACTACCAGACTCCACTCAAAGCATTAAACACGAGAACAAATACCAAATGCCATTGCCAGTGCAATGGTGTTCATATGGGTGAACACCTCAGTGTTTGTCTTTGGATTAATTCCCTGTTTTTCCATGTTATAATTCATTAGATATGTCTAAAATGACCCTCATTATGTGCATATGCAAAAGTTTGTGGTTGGAAAGATTTTATTTTTTTTATTTTATATAATTTTGTTGCTACTTATGCTCACAAAGAGAATAAAAAATGTATTTGGTCAAAACACAGTAAAACTGTATTATTGTGAAATTAAAATGTAAAAAAAGAAAATCTACTATAATACATTTTTAAATATAATTTAATCTTGTGATGACTTGAGTGTTACTCCAGTATTCATTGTCACATGATCCTTCATAAATCATTGTAAAATGCTGATTTGATGCTCAGAAAACATGCATTTCTTTATCCGTGTTGTAAATAGTTGTGCTGCTAATTTCTAATGGATAGAAACTCCATAATAAATTGTCTTTACTGTCACTTTTGATCAATTTAGAATTAATCATCAACCCCATTCTTTTGAAGTGTAATGTATATTTGAACGTACAAGGTATTTAAGATTTAATCATGTTTTATTGACCTTTTAGCTTTTCAGTCAAAATATTTTTAAGATATGATTTAAACAAAAAAATATTAAGTGTAATCCCTCAGTTGATGTCGATAGTACTGCTGCCACTTTTTGAGATCAGCTATGATTCATATTAAGAGAGGCGATCATTGAGCCTACAAATGAACGTTTGATTATGCTCATAAAGCAGTCTTACTTGATTCTTTCCTCCTCTGCTTTCTTCAAGTCAGCATCCCTCTTTAAAACTGTCATAATCATCTCCTGCTCCTCCTCGGTCAGGTGGCTCAGGTCTATCATGATGACCAATGTTCTTCTCACAGTTGGTGACTCGTACTAAGACTCAGAGAGTCCACGCTGTCGTCTGTTGTTCTTCCCGAGTCACCTTCATTTCATTATGCACAATTACAACACCTGCAATCAGCACACCAAAACATCAGAGGTTCTTTATTAGTATCATTCACATTAGATCAGGCTTTTCTATAAAAATATAATAATTAGAGTATTATTTAGGAATTTATTTAATGGAAAGGACAGATGTAACCCAATTTGTATGCTGAATTTGATGTAATTTGGAATGAAATGTAATTCTAAATAAGTGCACAATGAAGCTGAGTGAGAGCTTGTTTAGAGAACGCTGAGATTAGACAAAACATGTGACGGCACTGTCAGTTGACCATGAGAAGCGGCAGACCTTTAGATTGAGCACATTTAAAGCAAATGATGAACTTTTCCACTGAACATAAATTGCATAATGCTGATCCCATTTAAAAGTCATGTCAGATAATATATGTTCAATTAAAATTATTGGTTTATTTCCAAAAATAGGAACAGGCTTGAATTAATTTAACTAAAAAATTCCCTTACGTGATCATATGACCATATTTAATGCTTAAGACACCAGCGTGTCATGTTAACTGTGCAAATATTTGAAAACAGCTCACTGAAACACTATTTACTCTGGGTTACACCTGGATCAAAACAAGCCTCAAAGAAATTACAAACGCAGCCTAATACATAACATTATACAAACAACATGCGAACAATAAAATAGCATTGAAATGTTAATGCTTTATATTAATGAGGAGCTTAGTAAGGAATGGAAATGTGCTCTAATGAGAGTCTGACTCAAATCTGAAAATCTTATTAAATGGTTTGGTATGATTAAACAAAACAAACCGTGTATCAAGAGCACACGAGTAATGGATTTAACATGCTGCTTGATTTGCATTATTTGATGCTGTAATATCGCATCCTGAATCCTGTTTCTTGTCCCAAGGTCTTCTGACTTAAATTCAAATTAGGCTCTTCTTGCAAATTTCATTAGGCTCAATTGAATAAGTTCTTAATAAACAAACTGCATTTTATAAAATGCACTATATTTACATATCAACTTTAAATGGCACTTTTTAATAAATAGGACAAGTAACAATAAATTAAACTTAAAGTTATTTTTTTCTGGATATGTCATAATAACCGAAGCACCTTATAGCTTTAGTAGTCAATCTGTTGACGTTTTATGTAATTGAATTTTCAAAATAGGCCAATGTTGTGTATCCCTGTCTGCAGGGATAAAATCACTGCTGTCTGGGGATTCATGTGCTCTTATTCTATTCTTAAATTCATTATTCCTCCGTGTTGCATTTATCAGCGATACACGAACTCACGAGCAGGGAAGGTAAGAACCTGTCACAACTACTTTTCTTCACAGTACAGTCATTTCAAAATCCAAAACCAACCTGTAATCCCGTTTTATAAATACAGCTTTATATGAATTATGTCAGTCTATCGATTGCAACACTTTTCTTCTCATGTAACGTTATTTTGCTCGAGAACGAAAACAGTGACAACCTTGAGGAAGATATACAGGTATTTCATTAGCCTATTTTTGAGGCTCGTTTATAAACTCTGTAGTTGCAAAACAATGTTCACAAACATAACGACAGGTATATGTCGATATGAAAGGTTTCAGCTCACCTTGTTTCCGTGGCAGAACCTCTGGAGCGCCTCTCTGACGCGTAGTACAGAACTTCTTCAATGTATGAGCGACGCGTCTCTCAGGGTTGGACGGAGACTTGACGTCGGCTTCCAGTCGACCAATCAAACACTGCGTTTGAGCGGTCAGCGCGACGCGCCAATATAGAACTCTCCAATCGGAACTATACAGCATGCGTACCTCGCGTGTCGTTAACGCACTAGTTGTTTCCTAAAGAATGTAAATTGACAGTATAATGAAGGCCCTATATGCAAACATTTAAATAGTTTACATTTCACGTAATGTTTTAAAGTATTTGTTTTTTACATGTATATACAATTATTGTAATGAATAGCTGAGTCTGTTCTCATAATTTACAAACCCACTGAATGAGGCTATAACCATCTTATGTAAAAAGTATCTGCGTAATGATATTAATAGGCCTACGTTATTTGTGAGTAATTCATAGCCAGTCAGGGTCTGTGCAAACAACATTAGGCTATTTTAAACGTTTTCCGGTTTTGTCCTGTACTGCTGTTATACAAAAGTTCGTTTAGGTCCTAATTTGATTTGTGAATACTAATACACAACAGCACCAAGACTTTTGATTTCATCACTTCTTGCCTGTTTTAGTTCCGTCTGCGTCTGTGCATCAATGAATGCGTTTACATGGACCCTCTTAATGCGATTATAATGAGATGGGGACTTTTCAGTTTTTCCTTTAGGTTAAATTCACCAGTAGGTGGCGACGAATTACTGTTTATGAGTGACTCATTGAATCATTTACCAAATCAGTTTGTTCTAAATAGATTCAGGAACACAGCATGTCTGTGTGTATATAGTACTTTATTTCCTGGAGTTCAAGGGAAATAAATGTAGTCTTTTTGATTCCATCAAAAAGTTTATATTAGAACAGGTTTAACCTGGTTTATGTTTAACAAATAGGAGCAAGATTTTGAAACTGGTAGATTTCAGTGTGAGAGTACAAACTCTTAAATCTAGCATTTTTAGACCTCTGTTAACCTTCAGAGTGTTAAATCTATGACTTCTGAGTGAACTGGACCACAGTTAGATTAATGGAATACAGGTGATAATTTAGCGATTCCTATTGTTATATAAGCTATGTTTAGGTGTATTTGTATGTCATAAAAACTAGTACATGTTAACCATCATGTCAAGCTAAAAGAAAAAGAAACAAATGCATGACCGTAAAACAAACATACACAAGATTTGTGGTAGCTGCACTTTATTTGAAAAAGAAAGAGTTCACTAATTGTTCTTACATCTTTTAAATACATAAAACAAAAACAAAAAAATGATCCGTGAGGACAACACAGAAATTATTTAGTAAAACTTAGGTCAGTTCCGATTTGATTGAATTGCTTTCATATTTCAAACCATCCTTAGCCAACCCCTTGACAAACTGCCTACATGATTATATGTATATATACATAAAAGCACCGATCAACAGTGCTCGAACCGTCTCCCAGTCAGCGTTTCTCATATTTTACACTACAAATTTACAGTGATATCAATAACCCTGTCCATGACCAATAGCTAGAGGAGCGTCCAGCTCCCGTTCAGTATACCAGGACTTTTTTTGTTAGTTTTTTTTTAGAGAGCAGGGTGCCTAACTTGACGAGAAGTCTGAAACATGAGGGCAACTCTTAACATTCAGATCAGGGGCAGCCAGATCTTTACGGTCCGTGTGAAAATGATGGCATGCCATGCATAATGCAGAACACCTCCCTTCCCAAGTGCAACACCTCACTGTCACGGAGGAAGTGCTTTTCTACTCCAACAAATATCTCATTGCAAAACCCCTAAGCACAGTATCGACTAAACAGTATAACAAACCATTCACTAATGATTACCCTCCCAATAGCCTTGGGCTGCAAACATTTCATCTACGGGAAGTTGTTCTAGACATAAAACAGAGAATAGTTAGTGCTCTATCATTTAGCTTACAGGTGTATTTTTCACATAATATCTATTTTTAAAAGTCTAAACCTTCATTATACAATCCAACACCCATGAATAATGTTGAATTATTATTTATATTTCCCCCTGATGTACTTCGTAAACTCTCCTGTTTAATTTTTTAGGCATTAATCATAAATAAATACAAACGACACACAAGAAAGGTCTACCGGTGAATACAAGTAAAGTCGAAACTAAAAGATAAAGTGTAAAACAAAGTTCCTGTTACTATTTCATAACACGTACTATATCAGATGCTGAGTTATACTCCGATTTAGGTCAACGTTCGCCACAAGACCTCACCTCAGAAGCTCTCAGTCGAAGGAAAAAAAAAACAACCTAGCAGGAAAATCAAACTATAGCTTCTCAGAACACAAAATATCCAAGTCTCTCAATGCCCTTACCTACCTAAACAGATTATAAAATGTATGAGGACTCCCTTTATGGGTTGAACAGCAGCATCACTTGACATCTTAAACAAATTACGAAATGATTGCAGTATGCTCCCAGTCTTTCAACACACTTGGTTTACATCTTTGACGTCGAGTATGTTGTGGGATCGGTCCTCTGAAGAGCATCCCGGCACAGAGGACAGAGCTTAATGGTTTGACATCAGGGAGCAACTTCATTTTGTGTTACATAAACTGCATCTGGAAAAAAAGACAATTAAATGTACGATTAAAAAAATACTTTGAATTACAGTGTGTTAAGTCTACAAAAAACGGTGTTCGTGACCCATGTTGCTTCCATAACGTGATTTATATATATATATATATAAACATGAATGAAACCTGGAGCTGGGAACTGATTGGATAGTGAAAAGTCTCTGTAATGACAGGTTGGAGGAGAGGGGTTAAAAAATAAGAAGGTTTGATGTCAACCGAAAAGGAGAGATGTTTTAGAGGTGTTACAGAAAGTTGCAGGGTTTCCAGGACTTTTTTTAGTTTGGGGTTACTGGATATGTAAAATCATTCCACTCGCAGAAAACGAAAAAGTGATGAAATATCTTGAAATATATGTGGATAACTAGAAAATAATAATAATATATATATATATAAATATATATATATATATATACACTGTATATATTCCATATAGAAATCTACATGACTTTTTAAAATGCATTATTGGGAATTCATTTCAATTCATTTGTTCTTACAGTTATTTGTCATATAACTGTATAAATTGTTGAAAAATATAATTAAATGTTTAATATATACCGAAAATTAGTAAAATTTTTATAAAATAATGTTAAAATTTTTAAAAAGTAATTATATATCTTCACATTTCTGTTCAACTAGGGAAAAAAAAAAAAATATATATATATATATATATATATATATATCCTATAAAATCGAATTTACTGTTAGTTATTTTACATATAATTATATAAATCATTGGAAAATAAAATAATAACTTAAAATGAAATGTATTAAAAATAATTGTAAGATTTAGAATACTTTCACAAAGCAATGATATATCTTAAAATATCTGTTTAACTAGAAAAGAAAAATGATGTTCCCTATAGATTATCCACAATTGTTACAATATTTATTCAATCATTAATATCATATTTTTAAAGGTGACATTTTCCCAAGTTGTTGTTATTTTTTATTGATTCATTAATTATTAATAAAATGAATAGTAGCATGAAATATGTTTAAAATAATGTACACTTAGGAATATGGTTTAATTTAAATTTTTTATGTAAATATTTTTTTGTTAATATTTTTAAAAAACAATTAACTAGATGTATAATATATATTAGTGCTGTCAAATGATTAATCACAATTATATGTATATGTATAAAATGAGATGTTTTACTAGAATCACTTAGTATTGACTGATATCATGTGTGCAATGTATTTGTACAATCTACATCTAGCAAGAGGCACAAGATGAAACTGACCATGAGTGCATGCAAGACCACTAGTGAGCACAAACACATGCGGTACCTAGACAAAAGACGAAGCTCTACAAGAAATCCTTGAGAGAGAGCTGTGCAAAGGGGTCTTGTCCTGGGGCTCTGAGAGGACTCTGACTGGAAGGGCTAGAGGCAGCGGAGGGCTAATGCAGAGAGAACAATGCAGAGAGAGAAAGGAAAGAGCTTGGAGTGACAGGGAGAAGAACATGTGGAGGAGGAGAGGAATGACCTGCAGTTTGGGAGGGACTTCTCGGTCTTCATGGCCCATCAGAACACAATGGACCATGATTATGAAGAGTGTTAATAGAAAGCTACATTCATCACAAGAACATCGTAACGTATGTGAAAGTTTAGAGAGACTGTAAGGGCGGTACCTGTGCGCTGGACACTGATCCGAACGGATTGGATGGCCTCATGACCGGCTGTGTGTACATCATTGTGGGCTGGGTCATCATGCTCATAGAGGGCAACTGTGGAGGCTACAAACATCACAACCAACATCAACTCTGGCAGCTGGTTTCACAGTTATTAAAGTTAACTACAACCATAAAAAAACCTTGCAACAAAATCACATTACAGCTTCTTTTTCATTTTAATTTAGATTATCCTGAGGTACTAAAATAAAAGCTCAAATAAAAGCCATACAGACACTAAAAACTAAGTAAAAATAAGTAAAAGAGAACATTCTAAATAAATACAAAAAAAAAGTACTAACCATGCCATATCCCATCATTCCTGTAGGCGTTGTTGCAGGGAAAGCCATGATAGATGGTGGCTATAAAACAAAGAAAGACTAATGAGAACACTAACACTCATATGTGATTGATTTCATTACAGTATGTTTGCTCTGTTCCAAGACACATTAACCAAAATTCTAGAATGCTCTTCAGTGAGCTCAGTTAATAAATGCCTGCCAATACTTGTGTTATTTGAATGTATTATCTTAATTATGAACACACTGGTTTGGAATGCAAACAGTTTTACCTTTTTACTGCACTTTGTTATTTAACAAAGGGATAATAAGGGATAGCTGATCCAAAAATCTTATTATCATTAGTTATTAACCTGCATGTTTTTTCAAAGCTGCAAGACCTTTATTTGATCTTCAGAACACAAATTAAGATATTTTCGATTAAACCTGCATAGACAGCAATGTTACCACCAAGTTTAAGACCCAGAAAAGAAGTAAGGACATCAGTAAAATAGTCCGTTTTACATCAGTAGTTATAACCAATCATAAAAAGTCACAATTTTGCAGAAAATCACATAGTTTATGATGGGCACAGACTCTTCAGACCGAATTTTTTAAGTGCAGTAATGTATTCCAGCCTTAAGAGGTAAGGATGCTTCACTACAAAGTAGCTGCTTAAAGCTCATGGGTTTTGTAACAGAGCGATTTGATCAACATTAGAAATAGCTGTACCATAGAGACAGGGTTCCATGTAGTAGATGGAGCAGTTTTGGGTTGCCAGTTCATTCCACCAGTTAATCTTTTCTCTCCTGGTTGGCTCCAGTGGATATCACTTCAAAAATAGTTGACTTAAATTAACACCAAATCAAAATATTAACATTTACATATAGTAAATGAGAATCATAAAGTGCAAGATTCTTACTTTTTAGTGGTACCATTTCCAATACCCAGATCTGTAAATTAGAAGATGAAGATTTTAAAGAGGACTTTAAAGAGGTACAATTAAATTAAACAAAGTTTTAAAATTTAGGGGCCGTTCACAAGAGAAAATACTGCTTTTCCATTGTTTCCCTATGTAAACATGCACTACACTAGACAGACCTTAGCGACATCTACGCTAGCAGTTTTTGCAGCATCTACTTGATTATTTGTGAAATAGCCCCTAAAAAGTATAACATCTTCCATTTAGCATCATATTATGACAAACACAAATTAGGCAACATCTTAACAATTGACACTCACTTCCAACGAGGTTGGCCAAGGAAGAATCCAGGTCATCTGACACCAGTTTCTCTGGGAGCTGATTGGAGGACTGATTTGAACCGGCGACAGTGGGTTTCAGAATCCCTGCTGTGACATTCATAAATAAGACAGGTGAGTATATTTTTATAGCATATTTGATACACAATGGTGCAGCAGAGCACTTTAAATAACCCTAACGAAGCAAATATGAAACATACAGACATAAAATCCAAGTTTAAAATCACTTAATGCTGTCAGTTTAGAAACGTCTGATTACATTTTGATGTGCTATAATTTGATTTTACCTAAAATGCCTTACCATCTGTATCCAGGCTGTTAGACGAGGCAGCTTTAGTACCGAAAACAGACTCAAAGTCAACACGCAGCTCCCCTGAGCTCTGTGGAGGAGGGATTTGTGGAGCTCCATATCCTTCAAAAGGTACAAAAAGCCATTTAAACCTTCTTATAGAAGACACAATTATAGACAAGGACACCGTTTGAAAAATACAAAAGTTGAAACAATACCAAATATAAGTTTAAGTGCTGCCAATAAGTGGACTGGAATCCATGGTCACATGTCAAAGTTAGTAAAGGGTAAACTACGGTCATGCACAAGACATCCTGAAAAATTACAAGGGATAGTTCACCAAAATGCAAAACCTGTCATCATTTACTCAACCTTGTTTCATTCTAAACTTCTTATGAACATGAAGAATGAGTATTGTGGCTATCATACACCAAAAAGCACCATAAAACACAATGAGGGTGAATAAATTATGAGAGTATTGTCATTTTTGGGTGAACTGTCCCTTTAAGGATCTGATTTTGAATGGTGTTCTGTTATGTTAGATGATAGATCAGACAGCGTTAGAGACATAGGGAAACATATATTACAAAGGGGCACAGCGCCACACAAGGCAACCTCCAGCCACAGGCTCCCTACCTCTGAATAGGCCTGCTACTGTGGAGGGCTCAGACTGGAAGGGAGAGGGGTTTGGGAGATGCTGGACCATAGACGGCTGACCAAATGAGTCTGACAGGTAGGCAGGGAGAAGGAGAAACAACACGGCAAGCGTTACAAACATAAAGACATTTGAGATTCAGAGTGGATCAGTAAAGAGCGTATTTAAACAGCAATATTAAGACAGCCATGTGCAGAAGGCAAACAGCATCCAAGCAGGTTAGTCCCTGTACACTGCTTCAGTGCTCCTATGTTTCCAGACAGAGGGGAAACATAGGTGGGATGGTTTGCATCATGGTACCTGAGATTAAGTGCTCTATCCGCACAGTGCGTTTGTAATTGGTTGATACAGATGAACTTGAATCAATAAAGGGATTGTACTGATCTACGGTGGAAAAGGAAAAACAATCATTCACTTATAGCTTTATAGTTTAACTACTAAACCTTTACAAAGCAGGTAGACGGGAAGTGAAAACTGGAATGAGATGCGTGGCTTTCTGACAAATTTTTATTATAGAATGTTTCATTAGCAAATATATATTATTATTAGTTGCTGTCAAATTATTGAAGTATTTATTTATCGGTTTTTGTATGCAGGGTTCCACTCATGCTTTATATTTCACTTGCTGACCTTTGATCATTATTAAAATTGCATCTTACAAAATCTTAAAGAAGAGTTTTAAATATTTTTCATATGTAATATCTCATTATGTAATATTGCATTATCTTTCATAGACCTACTTTTATATACTGCCCTTAAAAAGGCTGGGTTGCTTTATTTTTATTTTATTTTAAGAAATTGATCCTTTTATTTAGCAAGAATATATTCAAATAGAAAAGAGTTAAATCTTAAATTTCAATCATATTTTATTCTTAGTATTTCAAATGCAATCTTTATGAGCATAAGACTTTCAAAGCATTAAAATATTTTTTACAGACTCTCAACCTTTAAATGTTGATATATCTAAATTATTCTTTGTTTTTCAAGTTTGGATATTATCATAAATATGTTGAAAGTTTGGCAAATTAATCTATTCAGAATGTAATATCATCTTGTTTATTTGACTTTCTATACACCCAGTTAAAATGCATTTTACCAGTTGTGGTCTCACACTACCTAAACTAAACTAAACTAAACTAAACTTCATTTTAGCTTTAAAAACTGTAATTAACAAAACAGCACCATTATAACAAAGCCAAAACAAAGCTCTATGTGTACAAACATTATTTGAAGGAAATCTATAGTACTTCCACCTAACATTTAGTTTCCAATTACAGACTGCATTCTTACTCAGACGCCGAGCTCAACTGTAAGAACAATGTGACCGAACTTAATCAGAGGATTCCTGATTTGACACAACTGGATACTGTGCATGCGAAACAACAAGGGACTTTCACTGACCAGAAAAACTCAAACTAATAAAACACTTTAGATGTTTGGGTGGATGGGTGGATTGGAAGAAAGAAACTAAAGCGTGTTTACCACCAAAAATCTCATGACCTGACGTCCTAGAGGAGAAACTAACACCATCTGATGACATAACGGGTAGATGAGCACCATCAACAACAAGTTTGGTTAGGAAAGGGTTTAGGTTTGGAATGGAGTCATCTACAGCTTCAGAAGAAGAGAAAGGATCTGAGCAGGCAAAAGGAGAGAGAGAAAGAGTCGAACAGGAGGACATTAGAACGGGACTCAAGTTGACACAGAGAAGGCTACAGCATGCTGGATCTCTCAAAGGGTCTCACCTCCCCATGCCGTGGCCACAGAGGGTCCGGGCTGCATGCTCGACTGAAAGTTAGTCTGCAAGTCGAAGAGGTCGCTCTCCATCTTCAGGGCACTGAGGATCAGAAAACAAAACAAAAATGTCTTAATCACAAACCAATTTAAAGGGACAGTTCACCCAAAAATTTTAATTATCCCCTGATGATTTACTCACCCTCAAGCCGCCCTAGGTGTTCCTCTGAATACAGTTGGAGTTATATTAAAAAGTCTCTTCCAAGCTTTATAGTAGCAATGAATAGTGGTTGAGATTTTAAGGCCCATAAAAGTCCATCAAGTCATCAGAAAATGTGATCCATGCAGTAGGATTAATAATAGCCCTCTGAAGTGAAGTGATGCATTTATGTAAAAAATATCCATATTTAAAACTTTACAAACTGTCATACACATGTTCATGAGAGAGAGGCATTCTAGCAAATGATGTAGGATGTATGCATACAGTAAGCTCCAGTGAGAAAAGGTGAGCGCAGAAACACAGAGGAGAGAGCAAAACACAACAACAGTCGTGAATGAGAAGTACAAAACTGAGATATATAAAGAAACATGTTGGACTGGTTTTCTCTAGCTTTAACTAAAACTTGGTTCTTACAAGACTTGTCATATTTTCACCAGAGATTAAGCTTTCCTTCTTCTTACGTCATCCACTTTTTCATGAACATGTGTATAAGAGTTCGCAGATATAGATTATTATTTATAAAATTTTAAAGATTATAAATAATTTTTTTGCAGAAATGCATTGATTAACTACGAAAGGCCTTTATTAACCCCCCGAAGCCATGTGGAACACTTTTGATTATGGATGGATGCGCTTTTTTAGTCTTTGAAATCTGAACCACCATCACTGCCATTTTATACAGCTTGAAAAAGGCGGGACAGTTTTTAATAGAACTAATCGACTGACAGAAAAAAGGCATATACACCTAGGATGGCTTAAGATGTAAAGTGATTTGATTGGCTAACCCATTGGAGCAGCTGGGAGTGGAGAAGAGGTCGATGGCAGGAGCTGTGCTGATGCATGCTGCTGTGGTGGAGACTGGAGAAGTGTCGGTCGTGGCAAACGAAGGCCTCTTGGATAGTTCCTTCAGCCTTTGCTCCTGTTTACAAAAAGCCAAAGAAACCTTTTAGGCAGGAAGGAGCCATCTGATTGACATGGAGAATAACCTACCAACCACTTTTTATTTGTTAATGATGTTTTGAGGATACATTTGAAAATGTGATACCAAGCTCAATCAAATAATTGATTTAACCTTTAATATTAAAAAAAAAATTCAGTTGGATAATATTTGCAAATTCTGGCAGTCTGGCAACTTTTTCTACCATTTATCCCAAAACCAGAAGTCTGAGTTGTTGCCGCACTGTAAGTTGTAAACTAAGCTTTTAGATTAAGAAACCTGTGAATTATGACTTATGAAAGTAGCCTGCCAGCCAATCACATAAGAGGTTTTTACCTAATTTTGCAAATATTGTGTGCACTATATATGCATTATACAGTCTAGGAATGTTTTAGGAGCTTCAAACTAGGGATGGCGAAAACTAAAAATTTCTTGACCGACCACCGAGCCTCATTAACCGGTTAATATGGTACGCTATTTGAAATAACAGCCGTTTCAAGCCGCGCCTGCAATTTCGCAACTCTGTCGCATCTCTCTGCCGCTCTGCCTCCCGCACACACACACACAGCCACTCACGTCACATTTTTAAAATCCCCTACAGCGCGAAACATGAGTCCCGCAAACGTGGCGCTAAAGAGCTTGTTGTATGTAATCGTAGGACAAAT
>JAUCMS010000025.1:7690211-7708361 GCA_032357445.1 Enteromius radiatus
TACATCACAGAAACAACTGAAACAAAGATCTAAAAGCAGTTTAGCAGCAAACTTTGTGAAAACTAACATTTGTGTCACTTTTGGCCACGACTGTACATGTTTCAAAACATACATTGTATGTGTGTGTATTTATGTATACATAAATATACGCAGTACAAGACATAAATTGCGTAATTAACCTTTTTTTAATTTAAATTTGATTAATCGTTTGACAGCACTAATTTATACTATTTTGTTTTTTTTTAATTGAGATGAAAGCATCCTGAAAGACCTACCCAGTAAGTTTATTATCCCTTCATTGTAAGCTGCAAAAAGTCGGATGGAGTCTTTGAAGAGAAGCATAAAGGCTGCATTGATAACTCCATTGGTAAGTTCATTGGCATTGACCTGGACAAACAAAATAAAAAAAAAAATAATCACAGATGCTTTGCTTCTGCACCGTATATATTTAATGCATATATTCTTAAGTCATTTTTATCAGTAAACATGCACGTGTATAAATCAACCGTCAGCTTACGTTGAAGTCAAGAAGGGCATCCATCTGGTTCTGTATAATGGGGATGGTTTTAAGAAGCTTCTCCGTGTTCATGGTTCTCATCACTCCGTCCACCCTTAAGGAAAAGATTTTAAAATATAGGTCAAATGACATTAGGGGGATCAGCGCATGGAGGTTTAGTGGATGATCCAGCACAATGACTTCAAGCACTTAATGCAAGCACTTCAAACCTAGTGCTGCACAAATCCCCCTTAAATGATTTTGAACAAAAACTATAGCTAAGGCTAAAAAAAAAAAAAAAAAAATACAACAACTTTGTATCAAGTGAACAATTTGCTGGTCAAATGAATCACTGTTTGAGTTACATAATGCACTTAATGTAAAATTCAGCACACACAGAGAAAGCAGGAACTAGATATTACCTTTAGATTCAAAGCCATTTTATAAAATGTATTAAAAAGATCTTACCCACGCTTTACTTTTGTGAAGTCAAATGCCACCTGTCGATATGAAACCGCTTTCTCATTCAGATACCGACTATACCTCCGAATGAATGTTGACATGTCATAACCTAGGGAGAAACCGATAAATATCAGAGTTAGGAAATTATTTTATTTATAATGGATGTTAAGGAGTAGTTGCTAAGGATCACAGAGGAAAAATTGTAAAATCAGGAAAAGGGAATTTGAAATCTTAAAAAAGTGTTATAAATAATGTTATAAATATTATTATAAAACAAATGACATACATTAAAAGAGAAAATAATGTTATAATAATGTTAAATACTTAATTTACAACAATTAAAAAAATGTATCCAAAACTCAGCACAAACGAAAAATAAAACCTCTGCAGAGCCTGAAAAAAATGTGAAATAGTCCAATACTTTACCTTGCAGGCCACTTTTGTCCAGGAAATTACTGAGGTTGAATAGTGTGTTCCTGGAGGCCAAGTACTGAATAAATCGCTGTAACCAAAATAATAACAAAAAAAGGTTTAATGCATAACATTTTTTGCACATGGAAAATATGTTATGGACAGGTCTCCCACGGTCACACACCTCGTTCCCATATACCATGAGGTGATGTGTTGTGATTAGAGACTTAAAGACCACCACCCAGCTGGTGTTGGTGGTCCTCTCGAACAAAGAGTCTGCCAGCTGGGGAATGTTCACATTCATCTCGTTGGTACAGTGTATCAGGTCTACGATAGAAACAGAGATTTTCATTAATTACTGAAATTAATAACTGGACGAATAGGCAAGAACTGAGTCAACAGAGTGCACTGGTAAAGAGATTAAAATGTATATAAATCAAAGGATTACCATGCATTTATAACATAAAAGAAAACAATAATACCCTGTGGAGAGAGCCCATATATATATATATATGCTTTTCTACATACAAGATCTGCTTTATTCTGGATTATGTAACAGGAATTGCACAGCCCTCTACTAACTCTGCTGTTGGACTTTCTTGAGGAAATGATTTAGGGGAGTGAAACAGTTGTGGTGTAGTCATCACATAAACAGTGATGTAGTGCAGTTTCAGATGAGCTGCTGCTTTCTGAATGAATGAGGTTGACTTCAGTTGTGTGGTTGGTTGGTTGGTTGGTTTGGTGTAAGGCAGCTGCCTCCAGAACACTGCCAACTTTGATTCATCCAGTTATGTCACTCCTACTCTGAGAAACAAAGCCCTCGCCACAAAAGATGTCAACGGAAATGTTCAGAATCAGATCTTATCTGTTCTACAGCTGTAGCCATATTAGACAAAAGCAGTTCATCTTTTTTGGTGAAAACATCCATACGTAACCATCATTTATGTGATATATTATTACTTGAAGGGTTGGTTCAACCCTGTTTGTTTGTTGTTCCAGAGGAAGTCTACCAGTCAAGAGTTCTCTTATGCTCACAAAGCCTGCATTCATTTGATCCAAAATACTGCAAAAACAATTAAAAAATGTGTATATTTGTACAATTTAAATGAACTGTTTTCTATTTGAATATATTTAAAAAGGTAATTTATTCCTGTGATTTTAGAGCTAATTTTTTGTATAATTACTCTAGTCACACAATCCTATGGAAAATATTCTACTATTCTGATTTGCCGCTGAAAAACACATTATTATTGTTGAAAACACAATGTTGTTTTTTTTCAGGTTTCATTGATGAAAAGAAGGTTCAGAGGAACAGCACGCATCGTAGCTAGATAAAAGTATCTATAATTTTTTCCCCCAGCTTTTGAATGATACAGTATATAGTTTTAGAAAAGCTTTTTATTCCTGGTAAATGCCCATCTTTGGATCTTTCTATTCATCTAAAAAAAACTCAAAAAATCATATAAATTACATTTTAAAGTATATTCAAATAGTAAAATATTACTGCTTTTGCCATATTTTGGATCAAATAAATGCAGGCTTGGTGAGCAAAACAGAATTATTTAAAAAACAAATCAAAAACTTTTAACTGGTAGTAGTGTATATGTATTTTATTTATTTTTATTTCAGTTTTAGTTATTTTAGTAAATCAAGTTTGCCTTTATGGTCTCCGTTTTAGTTAGCCATAATAACCTTTCTTCAAAATATATTCTTTTATGTTCCACAGAGGAAAGACACTCATTACAAGTCATGCATTACAATATTGCGTTACACCCTAAGAAGTAACTAATTACGTTACTTCGTTACTTTTTATGGAAAGTAATGCATTACGTTAGTTTTGCGTTACTTTTTAAATATGGGCAGAGCTTGCAAATGTAAAAACACACCAAAAAGACATTGGTTAATAAAATGGGATTAGATACATTTGTGTAATGTAATTATTGCGGGTTTGCGTCATATTCTGAGTTTATTTTAATTCATTTTGAAAAATACTAAATCTGTTTTTTTGAGAGTGAGATGAATTAATGCACATTCACATTTAGTCTAGAACTACACTGCACACAATGCTCTGTATTTCTAAATAAATAAGAAAACAAAGTAACTGCCATTACTTTTTTGAAAAAGTAATTTAGTTATATTACTCTAAAATTAAAAAGTAATGCCTTACTTTACTAGTTACTTGGAAAAAGTAATATTATTACGTAAATGATGGCAGAATTTAGATTTTGGCTAAATTATCCCTTTAAGACCATTTTTTTAAATTACAATTTAAAAAAAATTGTAATGTCATTCCACCTGTAAGACCTTTGTTCATCTTCAGAACACAAATTATATTTTTAATGAAATCCAAGAGCTTTCTGACTCAGAGAGAGCAATGCAACTACCACATTCAAGGCCCAGAAAAGTATTAAAGACATTGTTTAAATAGTCCATGAGACAACAGTGGTTCAACTGCAATGTTATGAAGAATATGCATTGTGTGCAAAGAAAACAAAAATAATGTAAGTAATAAGTAATTAATGACAGAATTACCTTTAAGTTTAAACCTTTAAATTTACTTGCACTGTTGTAAAATGCAATTAAATTGAATTATTATGCAAGAAAGGTATATATAATTACATTCTCCTTTTTTTTAATGCCAACTATGCTCCTTCAAACATGTCATAGCTTGTCTTATAACACTGTAAGAACTAAATAAAAGAGTGGTCAGGCCTGGCTGAGACAGACGTAAATAGAGATCTATTCTCAAACACAGACTTACTAGACTGGCACTAGACCAGCACTTCTTAAAGAAGGTGCACAGCATTCACTGACATCACCTGCCAGCTTGTCACCGAACGAATACGAGAAACAAATATACACCTGAAACACCTTCCTCTATCCCCTGCACAACAGCCTAAGAAAAACAATATCACTGATTTATTTCTGCCCAGTGAGCATTATAAGGAATTAACATTTAACCAGAATTTACCAGTATGGCAATGCTGGAGAGGTCTAGCTACATGAGGGCATAAACTGTATTAAAATAGATTTGGGCACTATAAAAGCATTATGGGATCAAACTTAATGACAATCCCATCATTCTTGCTTATATAAATATCGCAGTATTGCACATGCACAGTCCTGCTTCAATACAGTTGAAAATGAAGCATGTCAGTTTCTCATAAATGGTCTATTTCAATATTATTACACAGGGGTCTGTCTAAGCACATTAGCTTAGCACAACCAGGGCCTGCCTATTGTACAATAGCCTAAAATCGTAGCCATAACAATCAAAGCAACAGCTGCACACACGTTCATCGTCGCTATTCATATTAAACACTCAGCGGGCGATACTTACAGTCCAAATGTTTCTTTTTAGGGCCCATTATTTCGTGAGTTGTTGCCTTGCACACTGTTTTGGACACGGCTGATCCAGTAACGCTGTGCTGAGCAGCAGTTATCCTGTCTGTAATGCTCTGCCCAGACATCTTCAAGGCTTTCCAGCGATCGACAATCAAATAATACGTATGAATATTGAAATTCACGCTGCTACTAAATAGTGTTCACAGTTCCCGGTCGACCTCCTTGCCGTACGATACGAGAATACGGGCAGACAAAGATTGCTCGGACAAGAGGAGGCAGATGGGAAGCCTTGCACACAGTTATCCGCTTCGCGAGACGATGATGAATCCACAAATGATGTTAGCGAATATCTCGCGCGGAATTGTTACATTGTTACGGGTTTCACTCGCGCGCTGTAAAGGCTCGTGACTCATCTCTCGTGTCCCGACACTAATCCCGCCGTTCTGCCGCCGCCTGTCTTATTTCTGTAAACCCGCAGGATTGAAGAGCGGCGAAGGCATTCAGTGAAATGGCGGGCCTGTGCTGTTCCATTAGAGCTGGAGGAATATAGGACACTGGTCGCTGATGCTGATCCTGGATCAGGCAGACGCCTTCACTATTACAAATGCGCTTGGAATAAAGGGACAATGAAGAATTTATTCGGATATTCTTCCGCCTGTTGGAATAGTTTCGTTTGCGATTAGATAGATTTATATGTTATTATTATTTAAATTATAAATCGTAGTAGTGGCTGAATGCTTAGAAAGCTATTAAATGCAACAGTTATATATTAGTAATTTTCAATTTCAAGTTTTTTATCTGCATTTTTTTAAGAAACATGAAATTTTCTAATATAATAGAGAGTAAATCACTTAATTATAAAATAATTGTATTTCTAAATAATAAATGTATTTCTAAATGTAATCATTTACAGTTACTGATAAAAAAAATGTGTGACTGCTCTAAAATTTGAGTCACCGATGTTTAGGCGTTAGGACACATGCTTATTTGATAACTGTTTTAGGTTTATGCATATGCATTTTTTTAAGAATATGGTTTTAAATCTGTATTTAACCTCAGAATGATCTCAGAATGTACCTATTAATTTGTGGTAGCTGTTATTATTATAATCTTAATTCAACTCATGGAGGATTTTGAAAATGGCTACGGTTGACAGTTGAAAACATTAGAAATTTCGGAAAGTAATAAAAACGTTATCAAATGTAATGAGTTACATTACTTTAGTAACATAATTCAAATAGTTACACTACATATTACATTTTGGATAGGCTAACTTGCAATCTGTAACCTACTGCTTTTCCAAATATATCCTTCCCAACACTGAGGATAAATGGTTCAAGTCAATCAAATCTATAAATTAAGTGTCAAATAATCATCATATTGACAAATCTAGTCTGTACACTCTCAGAAATAAAGGTACAATGCTGTCACTGCAGCACCTTTTCAAAAGGTACACTTTTGTATCTATTAGGTTCAAATATGTAAACTTTAAGTAGCCTACTAATATGCAACTTTATATGGACCTTTTAGGTACAAACATGTACATTTTGAAAAGGTGACAGCTTTTGTGCCTTTATTTCTGAGAGTGCATGTTGTAAATAGCATGTGAAATATAAAAAAAGGATTAAGGATTATTTTTCACATTATTGTTTATACATGTGTACAGGTTTATATGGTTTATTAGAACACAAAGTATGACATAGGTATTACAATATAAACATGGTTTATGAGAACACTTCTCATGTCCTTGTAAACCAAATCACTAAACAATATGTATTTTAATATAATCAGTTTTTATTATCTTTTTTTTTTTTTTTAATGAAAACATTTTCAATGAAGCGAGGGTTGGAGTAAGGGAATAGAAAATACAGTTTGGCCTTTCATAGTAAAGTACTATTAATCTCCACAAACCCTCAGTACACCGTGGCTCAAATGTTTGGAATAATTAAGATTTTTTAATATAGTTGAATAAAGTTTCACATGCTCACCAAGCCATGTATTTGACATATTAAATAAATATTTCACAATATAACTGTTAACTTTAACTGCCTTTTCTTTCTAAGATCTTGGAGAAAATCGTTGCCAGACATCTTCAGGATCACCTTAAACACAACAACGTTTTTGAAAAGTTTCAATCCGGTTTCTGTTCTGCCCACAGCACGGGAACAGCATTAGTGAGAGTTACAAATGACCTGCTGATGACAGCTGATGCTGGATCGCCATCTCTCCTTGTCCTTTTAGACCTTTCTGCAGCATTTGATACTGTTGATCATGGTATACTTCTGAACTGGCTATTTCACTCTATTGGACTTAATAATGTTTGAGTCATACCTAACAAGATAGAATCGAATTCGTAGCCATGGGAAGCTCAATGTCTTGTTCACATGCTGTTGGCTGTGGTCCCGCAGGGATCAGTTCTCTGACCTATTTTATTTATTATATACATGCTCCCCCTTGGCAAAATCATCAGGCATCTAGGAATTTATTGTCACTGTTATGCTGATGATACACAATTATATAGGCTATGAAAACTCAATCCTCATCACCAATGTCATCATCTTTATCTGCGTTCACTGCTTGTTTGGAGGAGATAAGGGCTTAACTTCCTTCTGCTGAATGACTCAAAAACAGACAAGAACATCTACCATAAATTGTAGGCCTATCACATTTTCTGGTTAGGACATTCCTCTATCGTAATTAGTCACTAATCTTGGGGTTAGGTTCTCTCTCATCCAACCTTTGAGGCCTTTATCAAACATCCCTGCAAAACACCTTTTCATCTTCTCAGAAATATAGCCAAACTTCGTCCCAAACTCACTCTACGTGATGCAGAGAAACTTGCGCATGCCTTTGCCTCCTCCAGACTTGACTACTGCAATGCACTTCTCACAGGGATTCCCAATAAGAGTATTCGGAAACTCCAGCATGTACAGAACTGTGCCGCTAGCATCCTGATGAGAGTGCGAAAATATAAGAACATTACACCAATTCTTCAGTCTCTACATTGGTTCCCCATTTCATTTTCAGGGATTTCATGAAATTTGATTAGACCTAAATAAATACACCAAAAGTGAGTCAAATATTAAAACTATTAAAAAACTATTACAAAATCTTATGAACAATAATTCAGAGCAAATGTTAACAATAGTTGAGAATATAGTGTCTTGTATGTATGGGTTATATGTATGACTGTGGAAGTCAATGACAGAAGTCAAGTAATGACGACTGTGTGCCCCCGGATATGAACACTAGAGGGCGCAGTCGACACATTATGCCCGTGGCGCCTGTGATGCTGCATTTCAACGGCATTTTTTTCTCCCTTTCCTGTGAGAGATAAAACATAGTTATGTTTAATTAATAATTAGATTAAAACATCTTGATTTTACTATTTAAATGACTAAACCAATGCGATGTAATCATATACCCAAGGAAGAACAAAACAGTTTTCTTTACCTCTGAGCATCAACTGGTGAGAGCCTTTAATGAATGAATGTATTAACCCCTTAGCATTCCTGAGGTCTCTTTTTGAATGGAATTTGTACCTCAGGAGTGACATTGAAATGCTTGGGGTTAAAGTAAAATTACATTCTGATTTCCCTTTTAATTAGGCTAATTTATGAAAACTGCTTAAATGTACGGATGCATTTTCCCTATTATTGAGAAATATTATGTTTTCTTTATTAAGCTTAACAAAACAAAGTTCTCTTTTGCTGTAGAAACTAAAACATAATATCAGGGCAAAAAATACAGGTAGGAGGGTGCCACATCAGTGTATTTGGATAGCATGAGTACCCTGAAATGTTATAGCTGGCATCTCTTGTCCTCCTTTGAAACTAGTCATATTGCAAACAAAACATGTATGCTGAAAGTCCCTTACTACCATTTTTTCCGGATACATTTCACTTGGTGGGCTGGGCTATGTATGTCAGTAATAAAAAAGAGTTATAATAAAACAAAATAAATGAATCATTATATTTTCTTGATTGGCATTGATATTTAAGGCTTTTGTGTCGGAACTGTCTGACAGTAATAATATTATAACAATAATACATGCATTCATGCTGATTCTAATCATAAAAAAATAAATTGTCATGCCGTCCATGCAATTAATGAAATAAGATGATTCTTATGTTTGTATGCGGCTGATCTGAAACAAATCTGAGGAAAATATGAACCATGGGAGTATGCTATGTGCTTACATGTGATGTCTGTGTACATTTAACTCTAGAATTAAGGGTTTATTGCATTATAAACTGTTCCTCAATATAAATGACACTTAAAAATAACGGTGCTTAAATGGTTCTTCACAGCTATGTCAAATAGAAAGGTTCTTTATGGAAGCATTTAGACAAAAAAGGTTCTTCTATGGTATCATAAAGCGCTTTTATTTTTAGAATATACTGTCCTCATGGCCCTGACCTCAGCAGCAGCTCTCAGTACGGTGATCACTAAAAACAATTGACTGTCATGTAATCCGTCAGGATGAACCAGAGCCACCTGACAGTACATCTGGGTCGTTTCATGGGTGGGTGTTGTGAAGTACAGTACATGGTTGTGGTTTCAGGATTTATTCTGTATTCATTTCAACAGAAGGGGGCTATCTGATCCCATTTGGTCTGAAAAGTAGTCCAAGTTCAACATATTTAATTTCAACACAGCCTAAGAGCAAGATTCCTCAAAAGCTGAGACATTTGATCCTTTTGTGATCATTAGTGTCCCAACAAATCCAATATTGTCTATGACTCATAATTAGAGTAAACACTACAGAAAAAAATATAAAATACAGTAAGTTTAATAAGTCTCGTCTGCTCATCAAGCCTGCGTTTATTTTGATAGAGCAAAAACAGTAACATTGTGAAATATTTTTACTATTAAAATAAATGCTTTCTATTTACATATATTTAAAGTGTAATTTATTCCTGTGATCAAAGCTACATTTTCAGCATTATTGCTTCTTTGCTGTTTAGTGTCACATAATCTTTCAGAAATCATTTAAATATATGCTGATTTGCTGTTCAAGAAACATTCGAGACATCATCTTATTCAATATAAGGTTTTACATAGACTTCATTATTCCAAACTTAATACTTTTTACCCCTCTGTTTCCCCCATGTGTGATAGGTGTAAACTTGCTGAGGGCACCCTGGCACATCTTTTTTGGTTTTGTGCAAGAATTCAGAGCTTTTGGATAGAAATATTCCAGTTTTTTGTTAAGGTTTATAACTGTGTTCTACTCCCTGATCCTATGATAGCGATCTTTGGCTGGTCAGATTTCCTTGATTCTCTTAGCCCGAAAATACGTGTACCTATCCAATATGGTATGATTGTTGCTAAGAAAGTTATTTTGCTTTTTTGGAAGAAAAATGTTGGACCTCTCTTTTCTGACTGGTTATCTGGACTTAGCTCTACATTACATCTTGAAAGAATTAGATATGCTTGTGCTGGGAACAAAATGTGGGAACCAGTTTTTACCTTTCTGTTGAATCACAAGGACCAGTGTTGATGTCAGTCTTTTTTCTGGGACAGATTGATTTTGTATACCGTCATTCCCTTTTTTTTAATTTATTATCTTATTTTATTTTATTTTTATGTTGTTATTTTTTGTGCCTCAAGTTACAGACTGCACATATAGCTGTTTTGTGAAGGGTTTGTTTGTTTGTTATTGTTTTGTCCTGTATGTCTGCAAAAATCATAATAAAAATCATATGTCAGAAAAAAAAGAAACATTTATTATTATCAGTATTATCAGTAATGCTAACAATTCACAAGAATATGTTATTTTAAATAGTACAATTGTACAGTTTTTGGTGTATTTTAGATCTAATAAATGTAGGCTTGGTGAACATAAGAGACTTCTTAAAAATATAATAATAATCTGTTCAAAAACCTTTAACTAGTAGTGTATCGTATTTTACCAACCCGTGGAATGTGAGCACGCTTAAAGCTTTGGAGTCAGTAAGATTTAGCTAGTTTTTCTGAAAGAAATTCATGCTTTTATCCACTAAGGACACATTAAATGAAACAAAAGTTGACAGTAAAGATATAATATAATGTTAAACAGATTTCTATTTAATAACATGGTTTCCACAGAAATGTTGAAAAGTTTAAACATTTTGGAAATATTATGTTTCTTGAGCACCAAATCAGCATATTAGACTGATCCGTACTTTAAAACAAGAAGGTATTACTGCATATTAACACATCTTTAAGAAATAGAAACCGATTAAATCAGCATATTAAATATGCCAGCTATTATCTATCTATCAGCTTTACAATTTAATGTCAAAAGTGGGCAGTTTTCTTGCAGATCTTCATCACTTCATGTTTCTGGTTGAGATAAGTGCGAGGAAGCGGGAGGCCACAGCAGCACACTCACTATAAACCCTTACGGACTGACAGAGAGAATAGGCCCTTTAGTCACTTCAGCCGCAGATGAAAACATAATTCCTGCCTTCAGTCCCACACTGAGCTCAGACATTATTGAGCGATGACAGAGGCAGATCAAGCCATGAGGAGATGAGTGGGAAATCGTAAAAGCTGCTCGGGTTTCTGGCTCCAAAAAAAAAAAGATTTGTTCAGCGCATTGAGATTGTGATGGATTTTCCCATGTTGTCCAGGACAGCTCTTTTTGTTGAAGATGTCTGATAATGGCTTATTGTTTTGGCCCGTGGTGCAGGCAGCTCTGTGGAGATGCCAGGCTGTCCATTCACTCAGCGGCGGCGGGCCGAGACACATGGAGCACAGCTCACCTGCATCAGGGGACTGAGGTAAGAAACTCAGTCAGCACTTTATAGTATGTTGCCATGTTGTTAAGTCAGAAATATTACTGTTATGACAGTCATTATTTGAATTTTGAGGGTTTTTTTATTGCAAAAATGTCTGTTTGCTTGCGTTGCAGGTGTTGAAATGGAGTGGATATGTGTTCCTCTTGTGCTTTTCTCTGGGATTCATTTAGTTCTTACACAGTTCAACGGATTCAACTGTGATCCAAAATACCACAGCAGATTCCCTGGTGAGAAGAGCCAAATTACCAATAATACACTACACATTAATATTCAGATTGATTTGTGTTTTTTGTTTGTTTGTTTGTTTGTTTTGAAATTATGCTCCATTTAGCAAAGACGCCTTACGCTGATCAAAAAGTGACAGTAAAGATACTTATCAAATAAAAGAATTAGCATTATAAAGTTTTCAAAGGAAAAATGTATGCATTTCAATGTTTAATTTGTACAAATAATGAATATTTTGCAAATATTGTACAAATATTTTAAAGTTTTACAAAAATCTGCATATTAATAAGATTTCTAATGTGACACTAAATACTGGTGTTATGATTCTGAACAAATACAATTTTTAAATATATTAAAATAAATTAAACAGTTGCAATGATATTTCACAATATTACTCACTGCTATCATCATTATTGTTGTTCTTCTAATTATTATTATTAATTTTAATATATTTTTTTATTACAAACAGCCTTCATGAGCATAGGAGACTTTTAAAAACATTAAATATCCTACCATCCAGATTTCCTAACAGTAGGGGGAATAAATCAATTGAAAATTATCAATAATTCATTAATTTTAAAATGCTTATATTTCTGTAACTTTTTAATGTAGGGTAAAAAAAACTATTATTAGTTATTACATTCAAAAGTTTAAGTCTGCACTGAAAATCTGTAATTTACTATCTAATTGAAATTGTAGTAATTTTAGAATACTGAGAAATCTCTAACAGATAAAGGTTATGAAGTTATGTTATGAGCAAGTAGTATTTCCAGCTCCAAAATATCAAATATTCTTGCTTATGGAGTTTATGGAGCTCAAGTGCTGCTATCAAAACATTTTGAAATTCATAATGATATTTCATTTCCGCTTTGCACTTATATTGTCACACTGATAATATAATTTGTAGTGAAAAAATTGGAGCATCTCCTTTATTTGACTTTGGACTGTACTGTATTTTATTATAAGCCCATGTTTAGTGAATAATGCTATAGTGCTGCATGTTATATGAGTGTTTCATTTACTTCCATTATTTTTTTTTTCCTCAAGGTGAGAGAGATATTAGTGTATACTGCGGGGTTCAGACAATCACACTAAAGATTAACTTATGTCCTGTGCTGTACTCTGGATACACCAATGCTGACTTGGCTCTGAACAGTCGTCATGGAGACGCCCAATGCAGAGGCTTCATAAACAACAACACTTTCCCCACAGCTATGCTCTTCAGTATCAGCCTGAGCACACTGGAATCCTGCGGAAACACGCTGGAGGTGAGGGATACATTGACTTACACACTGGTACTATGGTATAGTTTCTGGATGTGTATTATGGGAATACCGTGGTGTCTATGTGAACTGCACTTTTTGTGTTAAAGGAATAGTTCACCAAAAATGACAATTTGCTGAAAATGTACTCCCAGGCTATCCAAGTTGTAGATGAGTTTGCTTTTTCACTGGAACGGATGTGGAGAAATTTAGCATTACATCACTTGCTCATCAGTAGATCCTCTGAGGTGAATGGGTGCCGTCAGAACGAGAGTCCAAACAGCTGATAAAAACATTACAATATAACACAAGTAATCCACACAACACTAATCCATCAATGAATGTTTTGTGAAGTGCAAGGGCTGTGTGTTTGTGATAAATAAGTCTGACATTATGACATTTTTAATTTTGCGTCCATGACTTAAATAACAATCCATAATTTATAATTAGTGAAAACATCCGTTCCCTTTTGTATTCTCACATCAAAATACACAGATATGTTTTTGTGGATTATTGTGATGTTTTTATCACGTTCTGACGGCACCCATTCACTGCAGAGGATCCATTAATGAGCAAATGGTGTAATTCTACATTTCTCCAAATATGTTGCAATGAAAACAAACTCAATCTTCACTTTAGATGGCCTGAGTAAATTTCCATCAAGTTTTCATTTTTGGGCGAACTACTCCATTACGTAACATAACTGATATGTGATTATAAATAAAGAAATTGATTATATGAGTATAAAAACTCTTCCGTTTCTCTAATCAGGTTTCTTCATCTCAAGGCGTTAATGCCTATGGGAACATCTCCATGGTACAGATGGGTAATATATCAGGCTACATTGACACCCCAGACCCTCCAACTGTTATCAGCTACCTGCCAGGTCTGGTGTATAAATTCAGCTGTAGTTATCCTCTGGAGTACCTGCTTAATAACAGCCAGCTGGCAGCGTGAGTCTGTTTTCTGACGTAACAACCTACTTCTACAACTACAACTCTGCAATAATCAATCCTTTGCTGAGATGTTCTGCTGTGAATATACAGCTATAATATCTTGTTTTGATCTCATTCTTCTTCACCAGCTCGTCTGCTGCAATATCAGTGAAAGACAACAACGGCACTTTCCTGAGCACTCTCAGTCTAGTGCTTTACAATGTGAGTGATCTCTGTAGTTCATAAAATAAAATGCATTTTAAAGTATGGATGCGTACCAATACAAAATACTAAATTACAAAATTACAAAGTAACTAGATACTTAGCAGTAGTCACTCTACTTACATGAAATAAAATGTACTTATCATGTAACTAAGTTACGTAACAGCCTGTAATTACAGTTTGTAATTATGTAAATGTAACAGGCATCTACATATGTAACATAGTCTGTAACACAGCTACTTACACTTAAATACAAGTCTTGAGACACATTATTTTTAGTAGCGTATGCCTGTGTAATATTCTGTAATTGTAACATAATTAGAAATAATTTAAGCACATATGCAACAATCTTTTGGTTACACAGCAAGTAGCTGTGTAACAGACTCGATCTGTTACATCTACATAATTACAAACTGTAAGTATAAACTGTTCCATAACTTAGTTACAAAGTAAGTACATTTTGTTTTATGTAAGTACAACAAGTACTTACTAGATAATTACTCTGTATTATGGACACCTCAAAATAAAGTGTTACCCACTTTTATAATAACAATAAATTATTCATAAGGCAAACCCTAACCATATAGCAAGTACATGTAGTTAATCAATATTACTCAGCAATTAAGCATATAATTACACTGTAACAATGACACCTAAAAATAAAGTGAGAAATTAACTAACTTAGAATTACAAATGAAATTTGACTTGGTGACTTATTTGGATTGTAAATAATTTAGATTTAGGATTTATTATGATCAATTTCATATTGTGGGTGTACATAAAATGTGTACGTAGTTCTCAAAGATAAACTAAAATGTAAAAATGGCATATTGCAATGAAGAATGACTCAGACCACTATTACAGTAGCTCATTTTCTTTGCCTCATATTTTCCAGGACTCAACCTTCAGTCAGCTGATCTCTATACCAATGTCTGGCCTGTCCTTGAAGACTCGTGTGTTTGCTGCAGTTAAGGCTACAAATCTGGACAGGAGGTATATCGTACAGAGACATATGCTATATATACAGTACTGTGCAAAAGTCTTAGGCCACTATTTTCACCCACAAAAATGGATTTAAGTCGGTTATTTCTATCTTTTGCGGTAGTGTGTCAGTTGGAAATATCAGTTTACATCTCCAAACATTATTTTTGTCATTAATTGTAATAATACAGTGAGAAGACAGAAATAACCAACTTAAAACCATTTTTGTTGGTGAAAATAAGACTTTTGCACAGTACTGTATATGTAAATTCATAAGTATATATTAGTGCTGTCAAACGATTAATCGCATCCAAAATAAAAGTTTTTGTTTACATAATATATGTGTGTGTACTGTGTATATTTATTGTGTATATATAAATCCAAACACATGCATGTATATATTTAAGAGAAAAATATTATGTAACAAATATATTTATATATAATATAAAATACAAGAATATAACTATATAAATGTATATACATGTAAATATTTTCAAGATATATACTGTATGTGTGTGTCTATATATATATATATATATATATATACACACATAATAAATATACACAGTACACACACATATATTATGTTAACAAAAATTAATCAATTGATAGCACTAGTATAAACTCATAATTTGTCATGGGTAAATACTTTTTCAAGTCCCTGCTGTTTTTTGTTTTTTTTTGAGATTAGATATCTGATTCCCATTAATAGCAGAAATGACTGTGTTTTCCTCACAGGTGGAACGTTCTGATGGATCACTGTTACGCCACCCCCTCTGGGAACCCTAATGATGGGATACGCTACGACCTTTTCTTTGGGTAATTTAGTATTTTCTGAAATTATGTGCGCATTAACTCTGTGAGTCCTCATTACCTGCTCAACTACACAATGCACAAAGGCCTTTCAGAGGAAATCTTTTGTGTGTCGCGCAGTTGTGTTTGAGCTTGACTGAAGATGATCAATTTATCTGTAGATTTTACCAGATTACAACTTTTTAAAGAGGCTTTATTTTTGTGTGCGTTTAAATAGGTGCTACAAGGATCCACAGACAACTGTATTCGAGAACGGGAAAAGTCAAATGGGCCGCTTTGCGTTTGAAGTTTTCCGTTTTGTGAAACATAAGAACCAGAAGATGTCCACTGTGTTTCTGCACTGTATTACAAAGCTGTGTCGAGTAGATGACTGTGCAAT
Source organism: Enteromius radiatus (assembly GCA_032357445.1). Lineage (NCBI taxonomy): Eukaryota > Metazoa > Chordata > Actinopteri > Cypriniformes > Cyprinidae > Enteromius > Enteromius radiatus. The sequence goes on from JAUCMS010000025.1 coordinate 7,706,528, forward strand.
ACTAATGCCGGTAAACATTGTGAAATTATTTTGTGGTTGGTAATGTATTTTAGTTGTAGTAACTGAACGAGAGCACTGACTGAAAAATCATTCATGGCAGATCTGTGGAAAACGCAGGAGGAGAGACACTGTGGAGGAACATGAGGTATCAGGTTCATCCTCAGGGGATGCCGTCATAACCGCAGGGCCCATAATCACGAGGAACGGTGAGAGCCATCCTCAGCCTTTATAGACTGTTTAATCCACTGAAAAAAGCAGACAAATTAAATTTAGTTTTGGTTGTTGAGTAAAGCTGAATTATAAATAGTTAAACGTAAAATCTACTTAACAGTTATGACATTATATTGAATAAAATGGATGAGTAAACCTAACTTTATTTTCACATCACAAAAATAACACTTTTAGCATTTAACATGTTTTATATAAAACATTAACATTAAAATAAGCAATAAATATTGAGGGGTCTGTAAGGCTTTTTATCGTTTTTGTATTTGAAAGAGCCAATTTGATCAAAAATACATATAAATAAATATTTTGTAGTTACAAATGTCAAGTTTGATCAGTTTAATGCAGAAAAGTATGCATTTCTTTAAAAAAATGTAATATCCTTATTTCAAACAGCCATATAATGCACATATTAATTTCTGTGTTTTTATTGATGTCATTTTTTTACTTAGTCAAAAACAACAACAGCTGCAGTTTGAGAATAACTGGAATGCACAATGAAAAGTTTGTAAATGAACTCTTCACAGATGTTTTGAGAAACAGGAGATGCAGTCGATCTCACATTTGGTACAGAAAGCATGATTAATGATGAAAATGAATGGATTATTTTTCTAAACATGACAGCAAAATCAATAATAAAGTGATATAATAGCAAAGAGTAAAACCAGACAAAAGTATTAATTATTAATGCACCTGTGCACGTTGTGATTTGTTATACCTTTGAAATGAACTTTTATTTTTTGTAAAATCTTGTACTCTTGTACATACATTTGAATAGAGTACAAATCTAGAATGTATTCATTGTAATGCATTTGATGTAGTTTAACCGTGAAACTATTCAACACAAAACCTCAAAAAACACATCTTGCTTGTTTTCTGCAGATGAGTCTCCAACCAACAACTCACAACTTGGTAAGAATTGTCTAAATATTTTTCATTAGTAGAGCCCCCATCCCACCCCACCGTGTCCTTTCTGTGAGACATCAACTCTGTTTTCACACCGGTGTCAAGTTCTGCAAATGAGATCCATGATAACTTTGAAAACCCATTTACAGAATCTTATCTGATTTTGACCCCATCCCACTCAACCCCATTCACCCCCACAAACCTCTGCTCTGTGCCCCTGCAGTGAGTGGATCCTCGCAGCATCTGAATGCTGTAACCAGTGCCTTGATATCAGGTGTTGTTGTGCTGGGTGTGACGAGCCTGGGCCTCTTCATCCTCTCCTTCAGGCTGCTCAGGAAGCCCCGCCTTTCTAGTCTGACAGGGATCAGGAACCCCAGCTTCAGATGACTATGACGTCCAGACCCAGACTGCGTGGAAATATGTCAAACAATATTCGGTCACTGTTCTCGCATGTCTCAAGATTGCCATTGGGTGACTTTGTCAAATGAGTTTTGAAGTATATGAATCTAATAGTACCTTTTAAAATACCTCAATTTGTTACCAGGGTCTGTGATCCTATATTTCTTGAAGTGCAGAGCACAAAATAGATTTTTCACATATAGATTGCAGATATATATATACACTGCTTAAAAAAATAAAGGGAACACTTAAACAACACAATGTAACTCCAAGTCAATCACACTTCTGTGAAATCAAACTGCCC
>JAUCMS010000025.1:7708461-7734195 GCA_032357445.1 Enteromius radiatus
GATGTTTTGGTCACTTTTGAATGCTGGCGGTGCTTTCACTCTAGTGGTAGCATGAGATGGAGTCTACAACCCACACACCTCAGGTAGTGCAGCTCATCCAGGATGCCACATCAGTGCGAGCTGTGGCAAGAAGGTTTGCTGTGTCTGTCATGGGGTGTTCACATGGGGCACCAGCGTCGGATCCGTCAGCGGCACTTCACTGGTGTTGCTCGCAGTAAAAGTTAAAGAATTTTTGCCTTTTTGAACTTCTGCCGCGAGCAACGCCAGTGAAGTGCCGCCGACAGCGTCAGCCAATCAGGATTGCTCTATGCAAATACAGTAGCCAGGCGGCAGCCAATCACGTTCATCCTGTTCAAGAGCAGCAAACTGAGGATACATTTTAAAATGGTGGAGAAACTCATTATTGCGGTGGGCAATCACCCGGTCCTTTATGACCAATCGCTTTTTATGTACCGGGATTCATAAGACCAGAGACCAGGCGTGGAAGGAGGGGGCAGAGGGGGCAGAGGCCGTTGGTGAATCTGGTGTGTATTGCACCCGTGAATGACAACTACCATACATAGAATAGCCGCCATCAGAAATTTAGGTTAAATTTCATATAAAAAATATATAGCCTAGGTGACCAGAGTGGTGGGTGATTTTGCTGCTATGACCATACCGTCAGTGCCACACTTCAGCCACACCTTCCGTCAAGTGTTGACACTGACGCCACGTGTGAACACACAATCAGTGTAGTGCCCAGAGCATGGAGGCGCTACCAGGAGACAGGCCAGTACATCAGGAGACATGGAGGAGGCTGTAGGAGGGCAACAACCCAGCAGCAGGACCACTACCTCCGCCTTTGTGCAAGGAGGAACAGAGACCTGCAAAATGACCTCCAGCAGGCCACAAATGTGCATGTGTCTGCTGAAACGGTCAGAAACAGACTCCATGATGATGGTATGAGGACCCGACGTCCACAGGGGGGGTTGTGCTTACAGCCCAACACCGTGCAGGACATTTGGCATTTGCCAGAGAACACCAAGATTGGCAAATACGCCACTGGTGCCCTGTGCTCTTCACAGATGAAAGCAGGTTCACACTGAGCACATGTGACAGACGTGACAGAGTCTGGAGACGACGTGGAGAACATTCTGCTGCTTGCAACATCCACCGGCATGACCGGTTTGGCAGTGGGTCAGTAATGGTGTGGGGTGGCATTTCTTTGGAGGGCCGCACAGCCCTCCAGTGCTTGCAAGAGGTAGCCTAACTGCCATTAGGTACCGAGATGAGATCCTCAGACCCCTTGTGAGAACATATGGCCTTGGGTTAATCCTAATGCAAGACAATGTTAGACCTCATGTGGCTGGAGTGTGTCAGCAGTTCCTGTAAGACGTAGGCATTGATGCTATGGACTGGCCCGCCTGTTCCCCAGACCTGAATCCAGTTGAGCATATCTGGGACATCATGTCTCGCTTTATCCACCAATACCACGTTGAACCAAAGACTGTCCAGGAGTTGGCGGATGCTTTAGTCCAGGTCTGGGAGGAGATCCCTCAGGAGATCATCTGCCAACTCATCAGGAGCATGCAGGCGTTGTAGGGAGGTCATACAGGCACGTGGAGGCCACACACACTACTGAGCCTCATTTTGACTTGTTTTAAGGACATTCCATCAAAGATGGATCAGCCTGTAGTGTGTTTTCACACTTACAGTGGGACTCTAAATCCAGACCTCCATGGGTTAATGTGTGGTTTTGTTGTCAGCACATTCAACTATGTAAAGAACAAAGTATTTAATAAGAATATTTAATTCATTCAGATCTAGGATGTGTTATTTTAGTGTTCCCTTTATTTTTTTGAGCAGTGTATATATATGTGATATGTGCAATGAGTAGAATAAGGATAAGTGCTGAAAAAAGACAAAAATTAGACAAAGATCTTCCTAGTTAAATATTGTTGGCAATTAAAACTGTAAATATGTACAACCTGCATTAAAAATAGATTTTGTCAGCAAATGTACATTTACAATGTTTAATATAAAACTAATCCAAACCGATGTCTAATTTAACTTCTTACCTCTCATTTGTCTGCATTTATATTGGTCTCATAGATAATTTGCAACATATCATACCTGAAATGACACTATAACTTTTTTCAGCCACACGAAATGACACTGAATATACAACAGACACAAACCACTCATTTAATTCTCACAGTGCCACTGCAGATCTCCACAAACATAATCCCAAATTACTGCAGGGTCTGCAGTAAGTCAAAAGCCTTCAAAATTGTGCTTGCTTATCTCCCTCCAATTTCTTATGTTTGCTGAGGTCTTTGCTCTTATGCATTTGTAAAGTCCACAGCATTGTTTTGATATTGATATTGATATTTAACAGAATACGTCATGGCCAATATGACATTTTCCATGGTTTTGTGTCCTTGACAATAGAAGAAGGCCAACACCCAACACATTGATTTGACCATAATTAGAAAAAGTGTTGTCCTTCCCAGGTAGCTCAGCTGACAGGTTCGTATTACAAATCCATTGGTATTTTCTGTGTGTTTGTACCTCATTTTCACAGATTTAACCTAATTTATTTGCCATCATCTACTCACCCTCATGTCCAAACCTGAACTACTTTATTTCTTCTTTGAAACCTAATGTTTCAACTGTTTTTGAACAGCCTGGTCTCATGAAAATGTGTATAAATAGAATTCCAAACTAAAACGTATGGTATTGCCCCACAACCCTAATACCCATTGCGTCGTTAAGTCCTTTTCTGTGTATCAATACCCTGTGTTTTCACATTTTTATGTGGCATACTATTTATAGGAGATCGGGTTATAATGAAAGTCCAGTGTTGTATTAGATGCCACTGCATTTCAAAATATGAGCAAAAAACATGAAGACATTTTTCCAAATACCTTCCCAGAACGTTCCCTTTAGATTATAAAAAATAAAATCTAAAAATTACGTTCCTAGGGCGATCTTATTTGGTTCACCAAAAAGAAAACCAAATGGGAACCAAACGGGAACATTAGGGGAACGATCTGTGTTTTTTGGGGGAATCCAACCCTCATCAAAACCATCACTACATGTGTGATGTCATGAAGTGACCATCACAATTAACAAACTTTAGGAGGTAAAAAAGGCATGGAAGGTCAGACTGACAGACCTTTAAGTCCAAATAAAATATGGGACCTCCCATATATTGTGTATCTATTCAATAGAGTATTAGTTTATTAAATTACATGTTAATATGTTTCAGGATGTACAAGATGACAAAGACAGTGGTCATTATGGTCTAATTTTAAAGGGTATGTCTTAAGTTTCGAGGTTTGCCTCAAGGTAATGGTACATTATCCACAAAAGTGAATTGTTCTTGAGAACTTAAGCAACCATACTGAATGGCAAACGACCTTGTTTTTGCCCAATCCTGCGGAAGTACCCTAACACACACATATATATAAATAACAGACTGACGCTTGTCAGAGTTAATCCAGCAGTGGCTATCAAAGCATCATTAACAGCAAGGATAACTTTGAGATTTTCTCTCGGGTGCTGAGATTCATTTAACGATCATTTTTGGACATTGATGAAGAGCAGACATGGTTCTCCTCAGCCTCTTGATTTTGGGTGCACTTGTTAAAGGCCACATGGCTCTTACACAAAGTGATTGTGGGATTTACTACAGGCATCCAGGTAGGACTATTGTCCTGCATGATTTTTTTCTCTCCAATTTTTAGCCTATTGTAACTGCTTTTAAAGCTAAAACAATTGTTTAATTTTAATGGAAAGACATCAGGGAACTTGTTTTTGTGTTACAGCGTACACCGACATCTCAGTGTCCTGCGGGACCCAGTCTATAAATTTGGCCATCCAGATTTGCCCCGTCATTTACACCGGATATAACGAGAGTCTGTTGGTTCTGAATCAAATCAAAACTGATCCGTTGTGTGGCGGGACGCTGGATGCGACCGCCAATCCTCCGGTCGTGCGCTTCAGCTTCCCGCTGAGACAGTTGGACGCCTGCGGCAGCATCTTCCGCGTGAGTATCACACATATTTACACATATCATCTAATTTAAACAGCTTACAACAAACTGATATGGCTGTCTGGTGAGCGGAAAAGCCAGCAGACTAGCGAGGTTACCAACAGGGGTCAGTGTAAATCATAGGCTACTCGCTTGCATGTTTACAAGTATTTAAAACGCTATAAAAAAAGATTGTTTCTCTTTCCGCAAGTCTAATTCTCATTTTTCTTCATTTGTAGACCACCAGCGCTCCAGGGACAGGCATCTTCTCGGACTTCTCTAACATTCAGACGGTGAACATCAGTGGGGTGGTCAGGTCTTTTGACCCCACAATAGGAACAGTGACCTACAACGCCGAGCTGAGTTATTTTTACTCCTGTGCATATCCACTCGAGTACCTGATCAACAATACACAAGTTGATGCGTAAGCTCTTTTAACTCTCTTAATAGCTGGGATAATAAAATATCTTAAACCAGTGACAGTCTAGTCAGAGTTTTAGTGTTTTTTTTTTTTGGACTAGCCCATGTTCTAGCTTACCCATTTGAAGCCAAGAGAATGCATTAAACTGGAGAAAAGTGACTGTAAAGGCACACTGTTATAAAAGATTTTTGATAAATGCTTTTCTTGTGAACTTTCTACTCATAAAAAAAAAAAAATCCTGATTGAAAAATGTATCACAACCTCCACAAAATTCTTAAAATGTTTAATTGTTTTTACTGATTATAATAATAATAAACATTTCTTGAGCACAAAATCAGTGTATTAGAATGATTTCTGAAGGATCATGTGACACTGAAGACTAATGTAATCCTGAAATTTCAGCTTTGCTAATACAGGAATAAATAACATTTTAAAATATGATTATATGTTTTTCAAAAGATCATTTTAACTCGCAGTCAAATTTCAAAATGTCACTATTTTACTGTACTTTTATTACATGAATGCAGCTTTGGTGAGAATAAGAGACTTTTTTTTTTAATGAACAAAAGTTTGGTTTGAACACTGGTTTAGTGAATTATTTCCATGGGCTCTAACCATGCATCATTTGAAAACTCTAACCTTTGCCTCCCTCTTCAGGTCATCCTCCTCCATTGCAGTGATTGACAACAATGGTAGCTTCATCAGCACTTTAAGCATGCAGCTCTTCAAAGTAAATACGCAACGAGGGAAAAAGTTTCTAAAATCTAAAGCTTTGTCATACCGTGTCCTAAACCTCATATTTGAATTGTGTCTCTAGGATGTAAACTACACAACTCCACTCGTTATCCCAACATTGGGGGTTGAGCTCAGAACCAGAATCTACGTGCAAGTCATTGCAGCAAACTTGACTTCACAGTGAGTAACATTCGCTGATGTCTCTTTTAAGAGATGCCTCCATTAGTTCATGTAGAAACTGACCGATTCTGTCCTCTACAGGTATCATGTTCTGCTGGATCGATGCTATGCCTCTATCTCACCCTTACCCACCAATTCAACCTTTTTCAACCTTTTTGTCCCGTAAGTCTAAAAAATGTCAGGTCATGTTAAAAAATAGTGTTTATAATATAACTTATTTTATATTTTACTTAATTCTGTATTAATACTAAATCAATAACTAATATAGTATAGTTAGTACTGTCAAATGATTAATTAAAATAAGCTATTGTTTCCATAATATACATATGTGTGCTGTGCATATTTATTATATACACACACATACAGTATATATTAAAAATATTTACATGTATATACATTTATTTATACTCTAATATTTTCTATTATATTAAAATATATTTAATATGTAAACATAATATACTTTATTTAATATTTTAAATGCATGTGTTTGTATTTATATATATATATATATATATATACATACATACAACTAATAAATATATACAGTATACACATATATATTATGTAAATTATATTATAAAAATGTAAAATATATGGAATAAGAAATTTTGTTTTTGAGTCTATAGAAGGTTTTTTTCTTTTTTAAAAAAGAGAGCAACAAATACATGGAAATTAACTGGTTGTCAAATTTATTTTATATGTACTGTATCAATACTAAAAATAATAAATAAATAATCTTTAAAAAAAATGTTTAAATAGTTGTAAAGTTATTTTAAATTCTAACAAGTAAACCATGGAAATTAATTTGTCATCTAATTTATTTTTCTCACTAAATAACATAAACAAAAATAAAACATAATAATTTCAAAAATATTTCATCAATTAAAAATTGTTGTTTTAGAGTCTCAATAGAATTGTTTTAAAGGCTCAATAAAGCCATGGAAATTAATTTGGTCATACTTAAAATTTCTCCTCTTTTTTTTTTCTTAAAGGTGCTCAAAGGATCAGTTTACTCTGGTGTCGGAGAACGGAGACAGTCAGAAGGCTCGCTTCAGCTTCCCGGCCTTCCGCTTTGTTGAGCAGCAGAACCTGACCATTGCCACCTACTACCTCCACTGCATCACCAGACTTTGTGAAACCACCACCTGCGCCCAGTTCAAGGTACCACACGACCTCAGACTATAAAAACTGGGGTCTTAACTGAAACAGACAAATGTGTCCTGCTCTATTGTATAACCCTAATCCATTTTCAATGATCAGCAATGCAACAGGAGGAGGAGAAGAGAAATACAGACAACCACAATTAAAGACGGCGTCTCAGACACCACCCTCATCACCTCAGGACCTATTAGGACTAAAGCAGACACCCGTAATATATGATACTACTCATAATATGGAAAAAAAGCATTTTATATAGTGCAACATTAATGAAGCTAAATAATAACGCATATTGTTCTTTCTTCCAGCTCTGGCCACTAAGGAAGCAGGTAAGCCTCCTTCATCAATGTGATTAATTTACAGAAGAACGCTAGGCAATTTGGTAATAACAAGCTGCCTCTTTTATTCCTGTATAGCTGTGAGCAGTGCACAGAAGGCAAATGGGAGCGGGGCGTCTGTAGGACTGGGTATCGCTCTGGCCGTCCTTGTCATTGTGGGCACCATAGCTGCCCTCATGGCTGTGTCATTTTACCGCAAACTCAGGATGATGCGTTAACTTCCATGATCCCAGAGCTTTTTGCGTAGGACCAATACAACAGCACTGGTGGAGGTGGGAACTGGGGATCCATATTATTAATATCTATTTAAATTAAAAAGCTTTGTCGGCATAGAAGACAACACGATTGTCACGTGAAATGCAAAAAAAAATTAATATATAATAACTTAAATACTTAAGGCACAAAAATGTTTAAATGCCCAACATTTTATTTTAACGCAAACATGTACAGAGTGCATTCGGTGTAAGAAAGGGGATTGCAAAGAGAGCAATGCTTGTGTGTTGACAGGATATTTGTGCAGATAAAAATTCTTAACCATTTAAAACTGCTTTGCGATTTAGTCGTAATGATCTTTGGTGAAGTTTGCCACATTCAAGGCTTTAGGATTGACAGCTTTGAACTGGTGAAAGAAAACAGTTCATGAAGTTATCATAACAGCTGCATGAAGAGCCTTGCTTTGATTTAACTTGTACCTGATTAACATAGGATGAAAGTTTCATTTTGGAAAAAGAATTACAGGAATGCCTATTTTATTTCAGATGCTTCAGCATATGCAATATATTACAAATTCACACAGTTGTCTTATGAAACATGTTTGTTTTTATTTTTTTGAGTTTGTACTTTTACTGCATGCAATGTCATTAATAAAGGCTTGTAGGATTGTAAGAGCAGTCTTGATTTCCTCTCTTGTTGAAACTCAGTTACCACTAGGGGGAGCCTCACCATTGTTTGACCAAAAAAAACCACACTGGCTAGAATGTTTTCTTGCAAAAGTGTTTCTTTATGGCTGTCTTACAGTTAGTAAGAGTCACTTCAAAGAGTCCAAACAAAGTGGAGTCTCAAAGGTAGCCTATATTATGTTTTAGGGCCTATATACGTTCTGTGATTTAGTTTCTGCGTGGTTCAATTAGAGAAGTTACACTTTATTCAAATTTTGTATTCTCCCATTATCTATGTTTTGGAGACATTTTGCAACGCGGAACAAGGGCGCCACATTTAAAATATTCTGCGCGCCAAACGTCCATTTTCTCACGCAGTAAAAAAAACAAAACAAACCGGATAAAAAAAAAAAAACAACTGATAACTGACTAAGCCTTTTTCTGTGAATGAGAGAGACAGTCAATTATTTGCATTACAAACTAATGTTTTATGATTACGAGAATGAATTAAAATGATATGGTAAATAGCAGAAGAACGAAAACACTGGAAAAAAACGCTGGAAGCGGATGACACCGGAAGTCTCACATTCAACGACAAAACCCCCCAAAAATACTTTTTTACAGTCTATGGGTGACTACAACTCCTAAGATTTGTTACCAATTCCATTTTACAAAGCAATAATTCTAAATGTTCAGTGTATGTGCTTTCGTGGCATATTTAAATAAACTGCTAAGGTGTGCCAAAGCCTCAGATTATGTGTTCAAATCTCGAGTAACTAAACTAAAATCTCTGCATCTTGTTTAGGTTCTTATAACAAATACGACCATATTTATGCAACTAAAAAAAGCTTTGGCGATTTCCATATCAGATTATTGTGTTAGCGAGGAGTAGCCTGTGTGAGCATAGCTCTTGTTTCAGATGAAAGCACATTAGTCATATTCTCATAACTGCTGGAGGTGCTTTTAAATGTCCTGCAGTGTTATACCAGCACACAAATAGTAGGCTACCAACTATTCATTCCGAATAAACATGTTAATTAGCCTAATGTTTGTTCATACAGCACATCCCCTCAAATGAATTCACATTTAGTACAGTAAGATATATTAGGCTATATAATATTAAGGATGCCTTGCTGTAATGTCAGTGCCACTGCAAATTAAAAATTTACATGGTGCTAAGTAGGTCATGATAAATGCATAGAAAAATGACTTCCATTATGAGGATATTAATACAATATGAAGAGGGACAGTGGGATATTAGAAGTAAATATACCAGTCCTCCAGTGGGCAAGTCTCTAATTGTGTGTGAGTGAGGTTGTCATCAGAAGAAATACCTGAGAAATGTTCTCGTTTGGTGAGATGAGGCCAGCCAGAGGATTTTCAGAGGATGCTGACGTGACCTTATTAGTTAGAAAGAACGATGACTTCATTTCAATCACAACGCAATGTGCTAATTGCAATGGCTAAAAGTAATATGTGAGAGGTGATTTATTGTGTCGTAATGGAATTCTCTATGATGCAATTTCATGTAATGTTTAATTGCATGGCAGGGTTAAGCTAATTAATGGAGAAGATATATTTAAAATAGAAAAGTAGTGTAATTTGGAGAGATGGAGTTTGCAAGAAATTACCAGACAGGAAAGGAATCATAAAACATTGATGCACTGTACCATATCCAGACAGATGGGCCTATCTGCTGCTGTCTGTCTCTGGAGACTGTGGGTAAAACATTAGCAGTGAATGAAACGCTCAGTCTATTAGATACTTGTTATATTGCTATGATGTTGGGTTAAGCTTTTTCTTGGCAAGATAATGGCAATTGTTTTGTTCTGAGTATATGAGGAAATGAGAAAAGCAGCTGCTGGAAAATTAACAAATATTTTTTAACCAAACAAAACATTAAGGGCCAAATCCCCAGACGAAGAGCTCTAGACTAAATAACAATGCGAATGAAGAGTCCTCTCTGAAAACAGCCTAAGACCAGGGTTAATCTAACCAATGCTGACAGTATCAAAAATTTACCAGCTCTTAAATCAATTATAGTTTTTTGTTTGTTTGTTTTTTTAACCTTTTTACATTTTTTCTTGCCAAATATTTTTCTTTGTCATGACAGAGCATATATTTAATCATTTTTAATTTCATATTTCTGTGATGAAGTTTCTGAGTGCATATATATTTATAATGTCAGACTTAAAACATTAATTTTTAAGACATTACTGTTCAATATTGTTAGGGTCTGTAAGAGTTTAAATGTTTTTGAATACTTTATGTTAAGTGTAAAAACAGCATTTATATAATTTTTCATTCTTTACTGCTACTTTTGATCCTTTTAATGCTTCCTCCAAAAAAAAATGCTCCACAGGTTATTTTACATTTTTATTATGGCTAGGTTACTAATAAAACTTCTTTTTTAAATATTGCAATTACATTCAGATATTGCAAAACAACTGTGAAGAAAGAAATGTACAAGCTGTCTATGAAAAGCGGTCTTAATTATGTTTAAAGAGTTGTGTAACACTATCAGGCTGCTTGGAACATGAAACCACCTTTACTGTCAATGTAATTGGTATTTACAGTCATGAATTACACAGATTTTTTCTTCTTTTTGGGACACCATCAGGGTGCAGTTTCACCAGTGGAATGCAGTGCCATTTACACCCTCTGACCCAGATGTAAAGAGAGTCCAGGTCCGAAGCGTCAGACCGTGCCAGCAGTAGGGGATGGGACGGTTGAGTGCGTCTTATAGCAGCCCCCCTGCTGAGCGCAGACCAGCCCTGGACACACGTCTCACGACCTGCTCCAGCTGTAGAGGAGCTGTTCATCTTTCATAATTCATTATAGAGACCCTAGACACAATGCAGCTGCCTGCGGCCTGTACTATGATGTAAAAAGTGCTACATTATGCATGGGATATGTTATGTTCTCTGCTTCAGACTGAACAAAGGTCTGGCCTCTGAATAGCTGAGTGATTGGGAAAGAGGGCAAATGTCAATTTGTATTGTGGTGACCCAGATGATTTATGAAAATGCTCCTCACACATAACACTCCAGGTCAGCGTGAATCTGTCACTGAACACTATATACGCAAGGACGAACATGAGATTTAACCAAATGGATCAAACTAAAAAGTATTTGGAAAAAAAAAATAATAATAATGATGATTATAGAATGAGCTTTAAAGGAATGGATCACCCAAAAATGAAAATGTTCTATTTTCTATTTGTTTGTTTCTTCGTAGAAATAGATTTGGAGAAATGGATCCTCTGCAGTGAATGGGTGCCATCAGAATGAGAGTTCAGACAGCAATACAATTTGTATGACTCCAGTCCAACAACTGACGGCACCCATTCGCTGCAGACAATCTCTTGGTGAGCAAGTGAATACATTTTTAGCAAATGTTCGTTTTGGAGTGAACCCTATTACATTTTATTAGAGATGCTTCACATTGGAAATTGTATTGATTTGCAACATTTATTCCGCTGTTTACTTACTGTAAATCTGTTTTGAAACAACCTGCATTGCTGTATAAATACATGTGACTTGACTTGACTACCTATGGGTGAATAAATAATGACAGAATGTTCACTTCTGAACAAATCTAGAATAACATAGAACTGTCTTCAAGCGAATGTGGCCTACATCCGGATGACTCTCTTTTTACTGGAACATCACTTTTTTGTACATTAAATTAGTCACAATGCTCAAACGAATACGCATTTCTATGCAGTAACTCATGCAGTCATTGTGAGTCACTCAATACAAGTCTTACCGGTTCCAAAAGCGGCTTAGACACTCTTTTATTGTGAAGACTGAAGGGATCTGAGCACTTTGAGTCAGAGACAACTACTTCATTAAAGATTTATAGCCTCAAGAGATGCAAAGACATTTCAGTTCAGAATACAAACAGCAGTACTGTCCTGGGTATTCAGTAAGAATGTGCTTCATATGAGTTTCTTTCAGACGCTGTAGGTTTACTCTTGTTTGTTGTCTCAAAGGTTTGGATACATATACATTGCGCAAGAGGAAATTGCCTGTCTATGTGGACATACGAAAGCTATTGATGATGACGATAAGGGACACTTTGAGCGTGAAAGACGGGAAGGGGGAGGTTTTCATGACTGACAAGTGACAATTGTGATGATGTCTGGGCAGATCTTTGGCTGCGGATGTGTTTGGGGTTAAGAAATTTGGAGCGGTTTGACCCTGCTTGGAATGTGACCGTGTCTGAAAAGCGCAAAGCGCCGTTTTTTTGTTTGAAAGTCAGCCGGAGGGCTTGTGAATTTCAGTCAATGGCATGACAGGATCTCAAACAGACTTCCATAGTTCCACAACAGAGACCTGCTAAGATTTACAAACCCAACAGGACGAAACATGCTCAGCAGAACCAACATCTGCATCTTCCTTTAATCTGTACAACATTTTTCATGCTTCATGTTTCCTACCAAGTTGTATGCAGTGTTATTCTTTTAGATTTGTATTAATATTGTATGTTACCCAATATTAATATTTCTTTATAATAACAGCATTAGCAAATTTAAATATTTATATAGCTTTAGTTTTACATCAACTTATTTCAGTTATTTCATCATTTACATTTTTCATCCAATATATTTATTTATTTATTATTTTATTTTAGCTCCAAAACAATTTTAATAATTCTAGTTAACAATAACTACACTGTGTATTGTAAATCCTCAGATCCCCCACAGTCTCTGCTCTGCTCAGTTTCTGTGTCACAGCGATTTAAAGCATAAAACGAATTCCAGCGTTATCTTAAAAAGTAAAAATCTAGCCATTATCATTTTTTTGACTTTGTTCTGCATCTTGCTAATTGAATGGGAGGAAGCTCATAGCATTCATATTTTCTGAGAAATACTTAAACCTCCCACCATGATTAAATCCATGCCATTAAACAGCAACAACATGCTCTTTGGCAAGTAGCTTCTTCGCTTCCTCTGCAGAAGCTCATTTCATTTGTGTTATGACTAAAGCTACTTAATAATGCATTTCAGGCCTTTTTATCTTGGTTTTCAGTGTTTCGCATTTACTGTGGTAGAAAATGCATGTGGGATAAGGGGTATCACAGCCTGTCAATTAATCTCAATGGTAATGGTGTTTTCTGCTTGTTTTTATTAGCTTAGCCACACCCTGTAATCTGTAATCAGTGTTTAGAGCCTCTAAATGGTTAAAGGCAGTTAAACATTTCATTACAAAGTAGTACAACTCGTGAGGTTCTCGTGTCTAGACCTTTGTGATCAGCGGGCTTGTCGTCTCTGTTGGTTTCTGTCACTAAAAAGGGAGTGCTAATCAAAGAAAAACGACAACAATGACACCCTCCAACTGAGACCGCTTTGCATTATTGTTTATTTGGGCCTCGGTCTGTTTTTTGTCAGATATCTTGATCTCGGTTTGAGATATTAGGTCTTTGTCTGGACGTCTGGTCTTTGCTTTGACAGAGTCCAGGATTCCAGTTATCAGGAAACCAGAGCAGCTGAAATCTCTCACATGCTTTGATGCGCAACGAAAGTGATAAACATTATCCAGAGTCAATGTGTGGGATTAAGACTGATATGTCATTCATTAGAATCATTCAAAACTGGATCTGGAGATCGTTATGAAATGAGTCAGCATTTTAAAAAAGGAACAAGCGGTGCTGAGATACAGCACTTACCCTCACACATAGCCTTTGAGGTTTTCTCACAAAATCCGACTTTAAAAAAAGATAACCTTTTACCTGCAGCTACACTTGGATGTGGAGATGGAGAAGTGGTTAGCCGCAAGCATTCATTCAGGTGTCTAACAGTGTATTTTGAAAAAGAGTGTTTGGACTAACAAGCATCACAGTGTTCACGAAACACGTTTGTGTGAATGTTGAGGGTACTTGAGAGCAATTAACTAGCACACATGGTCAGTGAGGCAAAGATGAGTGTTTTTAGCACATGTTAGAACAGTAAAGAACTAAAATAACACAGTCATCTCAAAAAACGCTGTTGTTGTTTTAAGGGTTTGTGAGCTCCCAGCATGCATTATGGCATGAATAAATTATACAGATACTGTTTGAAGATAAATGTTTTACTACTTGCTGTTTATTTTATGCTTTTATTATTGTTTTGTCATTACTGTTAGTTTGTTTGTTGATGTGCAATGCTTATATTTCATACTTTATTTCTTACTTTACTTATGGACAGTTACTTTAAATCATTTATTTTATTTTTATTTAGCATTTAGCACTAAACATGCAAATCCAAGAAATAACGACAATTGCATTTGCTGAAATATATTGTGTTGTCTTTTAACTAATTTAATTGATATATTTTGTTACTTTTTATATTTTATTTATTTTTTCGTGTTTCATTTTTTAAGGGACTGTGCGGTCAGGATGATGTAATGATGAAGTAACTTCATTTATATTTTATAGCACAAAATTATACATTTTACTTATGTTAAAGTATGTAAAAGACAGACAAGAATGTAGCCATTTTATTTTATTTTATTTTATCACAGCATTAAAGCTGAGTATTGTGAAATATAATATCCTACATTTTCTGCAGTTTAAGTTTAATATTATGACTTGTTAAGAGTATACTGCAAGTGGATGATGACTTTATAGTATCAGAGCATGAAAGAAATCAAAGCTTCTCTACATGTGGTCTGCTTTTTATGTCCTTTTAGAAGTTATCAAATATTTACATGCCCATACCATCATAATCCTCACATAAAAGGCTGTCATATATTACCTCACCACAACAAAAAACTACAACAATAAAAACACAAATTCTGTGCCCTTTAGCATCTTTAGCAAGCTGTTTTATGTTACATTATATCATTCAACCTTTTTTTAAAATGCTAAATAAATGACCGAAAAGGAAAACACCTCATAATTGTAGTGCAAGTGGAGGTACAATAAAAAGCCCTCCTTCATTGAAAATGTTATAAAGGCACAGTTTGATGTGCTACAAACTATATAAGAGAGAAGAAAGGGGGCAAAGGGAACCCTGGGGAAAAGGGGGCTATAAACTCGCATAGAGCATGAGAAAGTGCATAGGGGTTTTGTGTTAATGGACGCTTTGCATTTGCTGGGTCATGCTAAAGCTCTCACAAATTGTGAGATGGTCTCCAACCATTACAGACCACAAACTGATTGATTCCTGTATGCATTAGGAAGCTTAAATTACTTAAGTTGCTAAAAAGGACACACAATTACTGGCCTTCCTTCACCTTCCTTATGAGTTCTAAAGTCAATACTGTATAATTCGCATACTCTCCCTAATGGTGGTTCAGACACATTAACGTATTTGCTTTAGATAACTTTACTCAAGTTATGAAGCCATGTACAGTCCAACCCAACCGTTCCAGTTCCTACAGCTTCCTCATTAACCTGTCAAAATATTTTGTAAGCAATATGCTGAAAAATGGCATTGCTAAAAGGAGCGTGTGCACACGGGAGACACCTTGTTGTTCAAAGCCTGAGGCTGAGAGTCATTCTCGCTGGGACTCTTTCTGAAAAACACAGAAACTGGAAGACGGCCCAAGGCTGTGGGCTCTAATCTTTCAGATGTGCGCATCACCTGGACCAGATCTTGTGCTGGATCAGTCCCTCAGAGCTCACAGCACAACAATAAGAAATAAAAACAGTACATTTCAACAGCTTATATCACAAGAAAGTCATTTTATAAAGCTGCCTCACGAACCTGTCATTTTTCCTTTCTTTGAAATGATGTGATTATTTTAAGCTCTCCAAATCTTCAAACCACATCAAAACGAGGAGCAAAAAAGAACCAAAACTCCCTGCCCCAAAGAAAAATGGGTAAGTAACCTTTAATCTGACTCTTTTTTTGTTTTAACATGTCTCTGCCTCAAAGGTTGAACGATTATCTGACCATAGAGGCTCTGTGAAAATGATCTGTTTCGCTTTTTTGGGGGCTGTGAGGTCATTTTCATTTTCTGCAGTTATGAGGTAATGATCACGTACCGGTTACACCTGAATAGTGTCACAAAAACCTGTGTTTAAATATCACTCGCTTTATAAACGAGCTCATGAGCAGGGTTTTGAATGTTTGAATTAATTAAATATATTAATAAGTATAATAATTATTTAATTATTTGAGTTCATTTTGTTTTGTAAAATGGTAAATTTAATAAAAATACTATTATTTAAAATAACAATAAAATATATACATTTGTGAAATAAAAAAAACATAAATTATTAAATAAAATTAAATTGCATTTCAAAATATAAAAATATATTGAAAAATAAAATAAAATGGAATAAAAAAATAATTAAATGAAATGAAATAAAAAAAAAAACAAGCCAATCTTCTATGTTCTCACTGCCAAGCACAGTCAGATGAACTAATGAAGCATTCATGCATTTGAGTTTGGCTATTGACTGACACTGAGCAGGTCATGAAGGGCATCCACACCTCCCACAGACCTGTAGATTACGTCAGGGTCAAAGTGTCATCCTCCACTCTCAGCCCCCTCCCTCCAATGCATTCAATATAATGAGACTGTGCTGCTTAGAGACTCTCATTCACACTCTGTGGAAGGGGTGAATGTGCTTTGAACATATTGGAGCAGAGCGTCCCTCTCTCACTTTTAATTGCAGATGATCTTATTTAAAGCTCACACATTTTTTTCAGCATCTAATTGTTGCTGGTTTGTACTAATTTAAAGCAAACGCTCCTCATTGGCTTTGTTTCGCTCTATCTGAGGTGTGATCCATCTTTTTGAGGACTTTGTTTGTCTAATGCAAAATTTCATGGCTTTGTTAATTTGCGTCAGGCAAATCTTTACCTCATCGAGTTCATGCTCGCAAACTAAGCTTTTGACACCAAAATGTAACTTTAATCAGATGAATGCATGAAATAAACAAAAACAATCATTGCATAATTAGAAAGAAGCCTATATATTCTTTATTAACAACAGAACTAATCATTAAAACGCCTAAGGATGTTAATGAAATACTGTGCCCTGTTTATGAACTCTCTCTGAGCTGTCATAGGCTCTCCTTTGAGAGAGAATCATCATGGTTTGCCTTTGTTCTTCATGCATTCAGTCTCGTATCTATCAGACGGGCCATTAAGAGGTGTGAGGAAGTACAATACAAACCGAATGAGATGAGGGTGCACCCCACCCCGTGAGCCCACCTGCCACTGAGATTAGTGTGTGTGTGTGTGTGTGTGTGTGACGGGGGATTTCAGCTAATATTGGGGCAATAAAAGGCAAAAGAGAGGGAAAAGTGGCTTGGTGACTAACAGGGAGGAGGGATAGATAATGGAGGGAGAAAGACAGAGAAAGATGCAAATGATTCATTTCTCTTCATTTACAAGGTTCACTAGATTTGATCTGACTTTAAAAGAGATTCTCTTATCTAAACGCTCTTTCTTTACCAGTTTAACCTGTTTGACTGATTTTATGTTTTGCACATGATTTGATTAATTAAATAACATGAGCATATAACTAATATTAGTAGTTCTATAGCTACTATTGCAGCCTTAGGCACACAAAAATATGAGGTATAAAAAGCATGTCAAGACTTGTAAAGCCATTGGAAATTATGTTGTGCTTGTTAGTTTGTCACCAACAAAGCAATAAATAACACCTATAAGAAATGTTCTCTGAAACTTGACTTACGAACAAACCTTCAGAGTTACCTAGTCTTTAACATTAGAATAATGTAAATAATGTGTAATATTTGCATAACTAAAAAAAACCTTCAGAAATTCAAAAACATTCAGAAATAATTTTTAGAAGTTAATAGGAAAAAGACATTTGAAACATGTCTGTTAACAGCTGGACACTGGCTGTTTTAATAAATAAAACTAGTATGGTTATACTCAGGTATTGCTTAAAAATCCTTAGACTAGACCAGTCTAACTTTCCATTGTTTGAGCCAATATTAACATTTCTACAGTCAGTTTGAAAAATTGCTGGGTTTTTGAAAGAATATTGTAGTTGGATGGCAAGTCATGTTTAAATGTTTTAGGTCAACATTTTGGTCAATAATATTTTCATTGTAAGATTTTAGTGTTTTAATTAGGGTAAATAATTCTAAATAATGTTGCAGTCACCTTGTAACCTTTTCAAAAATAACTCCCAGAAATTCTGAGGAAGACACCTTCCAAGGTGAATTTCATATGAAAGCCGTGTTGTCTTCCAGAACATCCACATCAAACATTATATAGACGATACTGTATAGAAAAGTAGAACCCAGAAGATAACAGATAAGATAAAGGATGTGTCATCAAATGTTTTCTAGTAGGTTAAATTAGTTTAGTTACACAGTGCAGGGGAGGAGCTTGAGGACAGACCTATAACCGCCCTCCAGGGCTTCAACAGATGTAACACGTGGGGAACAGCCTCAAAGTTTGAATTTACTGACGCATGCATGCTGCGTGTGTTGCACTTTCCAGAACATTAACCACCAAGAACTGCTAACGCAAGGATATTATTTCTCGTGATTGAGAAACCCAGACTGCCAAAAGATGCACCGGATCGCCCTTTTAACGTGTTTACTCACCGCATCACTGATGAATCAAGGTAACAGAAAATACTTTTTCGATTTTATTTTATTTATTTTTTACTTTTAGAACGTTAGCTATGTTAGAACATCTTTCACAATGAACTGAGCAGTGCTACTTTTAAGATTTGAGAATGATAAAACATGTTAAGAAATTATAGGCTATATCAAGACTTTTAAAGAGAAAACGTTCTCCGCATTCACTCGGAATTCTCTCCAAAGCCTTTAATTTGATCCAGTTATGATTTGCTGTTTTTTATTGTTGTTGTTGTTGTTATTATTATTATTATCAGAAACAAAGTATCCATTAACGTTGGTTTTCTCCGTATAAAAGTAACATTTATTTCTTGAAACGCTCTCTTTGTCCCCGCCCCCTCTCTTTACTACTTTTTACTTGCACCTGTTTCGCTACAGTTAAAAAAAATATAAGTATATATAATAATAATCGATTTGGGACTATATCTTCGTGCTTCGGGATCTATATTTTGTGTATGACTCTCTTTCTCTCTGTGAGGTGATTAAAACACAGGGGCGCTGGTTTTTTTCATAGCGTTTTATCGTAGCTTAAGTGCATCAGTAGCATATTCAGGTAATGAAATAAAAGACACAAAAGCCCAGCTGGTAAAAATCTGTTATTGTAAGGCACCAGACCGTCTGTCAGTGCGACTTTAAAGAGACTCATTCACCTTTTGGGCTGGAAGACCAAAAGCATAATGATAGTGTGTGATGTGCTGAAAGATTGCTGGGTTGGAGCTTAAACGTGTTGTGATTTTTTGTGACTGTCTTGTCTTGTCCTTCGCTTTGAGAAACAAAGAGTGTAATTTTCTTTAAACCAGTAGTGGACAAGTTAGATTTTACTACTAAAAAAAATATATATATATATATATATACGTTTTATTACTGTTCAATGCAACTAGTTTACTATGATGAGTCAAATCTTACATATTTGTATCCTATGATATGTAACATTCTTAGTAGATCATGTTGTTTCATTTACGCCTGTAACTGTTTGTCTTCTAGATTGGTTTGAGAGTCTGAGTTTACAACTAGTAGTTTAGTGCTGCATCTGTTTTTTGTTCTCTCTCTCCACCCCTCCCCCAAAACACACCACCCGCAATGGCACACCCAGTATTACTAGTTTAGCTGGTGGGCTTCTTTCAGTTTGCTTATAAAAATAAAAAAAAAATCACCCTTTTCCCCCTGAGAAGTCAGTTTTGATTACAAATTTTTCTGTAAACGCTGGTCTGAGTTTGTTTGTAGTGAGAAACTGTTTCCATGCAATTTACATTTTTAATTTTTTTTATTTTGGCTTTTGTGCTGCAGAAGAAATTAGCATATTTTAATTAATGTAAAATGTGCCACTGCTTGTTCCCTCCTTTGTAGGAATATGTTTGATGAGATTGAACGTTTTACCCTAAATTCATAAATCTGGCTTGTAATCATGATTGGCTAAATGGTATTCCTCACTGAGTAAATTTAGATCATGTAAAGAGAATTATATTCATGTTGTAGATACGAGACAGTCTTTTATTAAAAGTTGAATCATCCACTTGGAGTTACCTGTCTGCCCTGTTGTACCATCCAAATCCATTTTATAGTCCTATTATAAAAGAAAGCAAATATAGCTCAACAAAAGACTGTTTGCTCAGATTAGAGGAAATGATATTGATTCTATTGATTTTATTAATATGCCTCACTCAGTGAAAGTACTACTGTGGATATTGAAATACTATTGTCATCCTCTAGCTTGTGTGCTCCTCTTCTTTACTATAGAAGCACTGCTTTTTTTTTTTTTTTTTTACAGTGACCTTCATAGAAACCAGTTTATCTGTCATCAGGCAAGACAAGACAGCAATTGTCGGGTCTATAGTAGGGAGACGCATTGTTTTACAACAGGATAGGCATGTGTGTGCTTAGCAGTGGCACTCTTGACTTGCAGAAATGCGTCCATTGAGATGCATGAAGTCCCCCATTGCTCTCTGTGACCTCCAGTGCACTTGCTTGGATCCATCCTGCATTTTGGGACAAAAAGTTAGGTTGTTTCACTCTTGTTATTCGGCTTTTTCAAGACCTCCTCTGGACCCCTGCTGACTATATTGTTCAGCAGGTTTTCTTTAACAAATGCATGTACGATTGTGACATCTCCCACAGACTCTTCTCCATTTGTAATCAAATGCAACTGTATACTCCCCACCGAGAAGCCGTTATCTCGCCCAACTCCTTTTAACATGCCCCTCAGTTTGAAAAAGACTTTGGGTTACCATATGAATAACGGCAGCGCATACTTCTGTTCCCATCATGCATTTCAAAAGCACCACTGAGAATGAAGTTTTAAATTGCATGTACTGCAAGAGATGTCCGTGTCCTCCCCGTTGAGGTTGAAATGTGACCGCATTTGATTTGCAAATACTCCTGCCTGTCTTCAACCTGAAATCATTTTATATTTTGACTTTGACTAATATTATTAAAAAAAAATTTTTTTTGCAGTGCTTTGTTTTTATATTAGCAGCTGAGAGGAAGCATCTGTACTGTATATGTACACTCGAAAGCTCTTAATCCAACACTGTTTGCGCCAGGACTCAGGAAATGAAACCAGCCATTACAATAAAGCTGCCGCCTCTCCCTCCGTTCCCGCCTTCTCTCTCCCCCTCTCTTTCTCTTTCTTTATCTTGGCTAAGGTGAGGCCAGAGGCAGAATTCTAAATAATTTTTACTCCTGCCCCCTTACTTCTGCTTGTTTCTTCATGTGTCACATTTCCTTCTAAAGAACCCCCTTTAGGCTTAACCTGAGGGGTTATTGCAGGTGTATTGAGATGTTTATTTTCCATTGCACAATGCAGAAGAGCTATAACCATTGGTGGTTATAGCCACATGTTTCACATTGTTTTTGGTTGCATTTCTCACCAGTGATGTTTGCACACAAGTGCTTAATTGGTTAAACAGAATCTGTGCAGATTAAACCTCTTATTTTTAAAAGTACAAGTCCGATCAAATTGTGCTACTATTGTAAAAATTTTCTAAATGTTAAATAGTGCCCAGAGGAGAACAAACACAGATTTTTTTTTTAGAACTGCCTCAGACTGTCCCACAAGCAGACATGTGTGCTATGATGAGTAGCAGAAGAATGCAGGTCAAAGTATGTTTAATTAAACCATGATGTCATAGACGTGACACTGTGGTTAGTCACATTGTGGGTCTCATTTTCTCTCCCTTAGCAACAAGAATTACCTCAAAGTGTATATCTCACATGCAGGCTTCTTGTGCATCGAGTGGTATATTTTAGTCTATAGCTGTCTCTTTTAGATTCTGTTTGACCTCTTTTATGGAAACATTATATACAAAGACTTATGACAGAGAGTTATGACGGAGGTCTTGTATTTCTATATAGCATGTTAGTGAAGTGAAAATGGAGATTGTGTGTAATGAGATGTTGAATTTTTATTTAATTGATTTGTACCTGTTTGTTATCGAGTGGACAATTTAGATTTTTTTTCTGCATTATTATTCTGTTAAAGAAGTAGTTTGTCACAAGCAGGAGTACTTTTGCAATGTATATCATCATGAGCATCAGTTGATGCCAAAAAGCCGTCAAGGTTTAAAACATGTTTTATTTTCCTTTCTAAAGTCAACATGAGAAGACCGCATATTTACTTTATCTACACATTCCTGATCTTATTGTGAATGATTTGGTGCATGCTGTTCCAAAGCAGAAAACTGATTTTATAATCTTGTGTAATTCATTGTAAGTCACTGAAATGACTTTATATATCTGGTGATTTCACAGATGGGTGAGCTGTTGAATATATTGATTAGATTATGTACAGCAGAAGCTGACAAATCCTAATTCTGAGCAGAATCTGATAAGCTATTACATCAAAAAATATGATTTATCCTAAAACTGATCTGAATCTGATAAATCTTGAATCGGAGAAAATTCCGATTTTATTTGATATGTAAGATGAATATGATAAACCTTAAATCAGACAGAATCTGATTATCCTAAATCTGAGCAAATTCTGATAATCCATCAGATTCCAAAATTTAAAGCTGGTTGCAATTCTCACTGAATTTAAAAACAAACATCTTCCAGTTCAAAAGTCAGTTGTTTAATGACCCTCACTATAACGTGAGATGGGAAAACACGTGCTGATAGTAAAAAGGCTGGCACTTTGATTGCTTCTTTGGAAATGTTTCCTTTTCAGTCTTTTTCCCATAATCCTTTGACATCATAACTTTGAAGTTGGCTTTAGAAAAGGAGAATAAACTTATCTTTAGTTTTCTTTCTTTTGTGGGAACTTTGATGTCGTCTGCATTGAGCTGGCAAGCCTGCACAAGTCATAGCGCAACCACAAACGCACCTGTCCCAGATGTCTGTGCTCTCTGTCAACATACCTGGTGGCTTTCCAAAATGGCACAGCTCTCTAGTGTTGTCAACATCAGCACGGTTTTACTTTGAGATTTAAGGAGCATCAGAGTTTAATTAAGGTATTCTGGCTTCCACTTCCTGAGTATGCGGGTCAGTTAAAGTTATGCTTTGTGGATGACTTTCATCTAAAGGCGGTCTTTTCCTTGCCAGCAGCTAATAGAATCATGCCCTCTCTAATATACAAGAGGAAAAAATAAAAAGAAATGCATCTCCGGTAGTTCAACAAATACCATTATTCTATTTAAGTAATGGTTTAAATGGCACTTTTATGAAGTTCATTCAAAGTCTGCAGTATATAAATTGCATTTAAGCTCTTTTCTAGCAGATGTAAGCCCCTAGGCTGTAGGGATCATGAAGCAGGAGACAGTTAAGGGCCCTTGTGACCTTTTTTACAGACCTGGCCAGTCCCTGAACCACACAGGAATGTGAAACAGATCTACTCCTTTGTATCACAGTGGAGAAAAAAAGAGAGAACTAGCTCATTAGTACTGACATACTGTCATGTCAGAGAGTTTTAAACCAAACATAATTCATGCAAGTTAATCACTCGGATAGAAAAGGCCTTGAGCTTGTACTCCCTAAGTTCCGCTGTTTGTTTTTTTGTTGTTTCGCTTCCTGCAAAGGGGAGTTAACCATTGCATAGCACACACCCACCAGCCATGCTTTCTGAAATCAATATTTGCTCTGCTTCTGTTTACACAGCCAAAGGTGGTCTGTATACGGGGCCCGAATTGTTATGGGCCCTCTAACAACGTGGGAGGCGGCCCTTTTAGAGCCCAGCCTGGAGAAAGAGCTTATTTAACTTTCAATACAAGCTCGCTGACCTCTGTGTTTTGGCACCAAATTTGATTGGTATCTCAGTGGCTTCAAGCAAACGCTGATGGTATGAACACAAGGGGCCCTGCAGGATCCTGTGGAATGCAAATGCCTGGAGCCCAGAGGCATCTGGGAGCAGGGAGACTGGTTTTGGAAGAGATAAAGGCACTGTCTCTGTCTATGCAAAAATATGAGACACCTCGCTGTCTGCTGGTGAAAAATGCTTTGAGAATATATGTTCAAATGGATGACTTTGATGTTAGGAATGTTGTTAATCAAAGGCCACACGAAGCTTCTGAGTTGAATTGCTTGAACATAAATTGGGAAGATCTAAAGTCAAGACTGTTTGACTGCCACAACATGCTCATTAGTTTTAAATTTCAAAGTGTCTGTTAATTTTAAACCGCGTATCATGCATTTCTAACTACATATGCCTTGGTTAACTGATAACCTAGATTAACTTAACGACTTGCTGTAACAGTTTTGACCTAAATTTCCTTATCGTTATGCAATCAAGTCACTGTGACACTTTTGTATTTGTGCCATCTAATAATTCATTCAAAAATACATGAATGCAGTTCACACATACAGTACATAAGCATGTTTTGATATTTAAATTAAAATTAATAAAAAAAAAATGTGGGGGACATAAAGTAAAATGTTTTGATGTCATACTTTGTAGTAATTAGTAGTATAATTAAAGAAGTTTAATTATTTATTTTCTTATTACTATTAATATCTGAAAAATATTATTGAAAGTCATGTGGTCTAACCAGTATTCAGAATCAAGGAGCAAAAACATGAAATCATATCATATAATTTACTTTAAAAAAAAAAAAAAAAAAAAGCAAGGGTTAATCATTTCTGATTGTAAAATGTCATGTGGTGCAACTTCGTATAAACCCAATACTATTTATAGATTAATGTAATATTTTAAATAATGCCCTTCCTTTGAAATTATATTTTAAAAGTTACAATTTTCATGTAATTGTGTCTTCACATGTGTTCAAGGACTCTGGAAAATGATGGTATTTTTAGTTAATGGTTGCACCGCATGACTTTTTTTTTTTTTTTTTTTGCATCTGTTTTAAACAGTTTTAAAGATGTCCCCTTTACTTTATTATCATGGACACTTACAGATCTATATTCTGCAGCAGCAGCAAAATGAACAGGCTGTCATAACCCTCCGCTAGTAAATTGCTTTTGGGGTTAATGGACCTCCACGGAAGCTGCTTGACTGTATTTTGTTAATAGTTCTCTTTTTAGTTTAATAGCTGCTCGCGAATAGGGGGCCGTCGGTGAATCCTCTGGGTCAGTATTGAATCATCTATGACCTGCTGTCAGACACAGACATTCTTTAAGGTCCCCGGGGGCCCCTGCAATCAAATACATAATTTAGAACTTAATGGATGTGATTTCTGAGTGCACTTATCACTTATGAGTCCAACCTGCTTGATGAGTTTTGTTTTTAGAGCAATTTCAGGCCCGTCGTAGACTTAATTTATGGCATTTTCAAGGAAGCCTAATGGCCCTTGCATGTTGTGAGTAAAGGAGGACAATTGGTGTAATAAGGCAGGCTCCAAATCAATTCCTGGGATGTCTCGGTTTCCGGGATATTCACCATGGTGGTGGACTGTCCTTATCGGACATGCAATCACTTACCCGACTCATCCTCAGGTTAATGGTTTGCGAACATCCTGCCATCATGTGAGAGCCATTTGAATCTATTCACCCATTATGCTCCTTTGAGCGAGCCATCTGTGGCATTTAGTTTGTCTGCTACAAAATAAGTTATTGTTGTAAAATATTTCTTTATAAGGTTAACCATCAGATATAATGCAAGGTTCATATATGTACACTTTAAAAAATGAAAATGCTGCGATGCTGCGAAAACTGTAAAAATTGTAAAATTTACAGGGAAACAACGTAAACTCACATTCCCAGAAATCCCTGTATTGCATTTTAAATTTTCTTTGAATTTGATGTTACTTTGTTATATTTATAAGCTGCTTGTGATGGGCTTTGGTTCATCATGTGACTTTCTCATCACCGCCTGTTTTTGGTGGTTATCAGTGTATTTCAAAGGTACAAAATAGATTTCACTACTTCAATAGGTTTGTATATTAATTTAATCCCACTGGTCACAATAGTGACTGTAATTTTGATTTAAATTTATAAAGCTCTTAAAACCTTACTGACTGATGTTTTAGTGCACTTCCTGCAAATATGGAAAAAATAAAGGGTCTC
>JAUCMS010000025.1:7734295-7751978 GCA_032357445.1 Enteromius radiatus
GCATAATGCAAACCATAGAATGTGATCAAATAGTTTAAAATAGCTGTGCTAAGATATATAAAAATGAATTTTCAATGCAAAAATGTGATTTTCATTTGTTGCTTTATACCACCGGTCACAATTGTGAC
Organism: Enteromius radiatus; assembly: GCA_032357445.1. Taxonomy (NCBI): domain Eukaryota; kingdom Metazoa; phylum Chordata; class Actinopteri; order Cypriniformes; family Cyprinidae; genus Enteromius; species Enteromius radiatus. The sequence goes on from JAUCMS010000025.1 coordinate 7,734,424, forward strand.
CAAAAACAAAACATTTCACACACTTTGCCAAAAACATTTCCAAAAATAATTATTGATTATTCAAAGGGTTAAATTAAATTTTCATGTCTGGGAAAAATTTGAGATTAAACGGGTTAACATTTATATCAGTTACTATGGTTTATTATCAGAAATTATGGTATTTAACTGTAAAACGTAATGTGTAAAACAAAAACTATTATTACTGTATTTTTCACCGTTTTATTCCGGCAACCACAGCTGCTGTTTTTTTTTTTTGTTTGTTTGTTTTTTTACCATAATTTTTATGGATTTTTTGTGTGTGTGTGTATATATTACACAAATTTTCTTTTTTTTTTTCTTTTCTTTTTTTTCTGCGTGATCTCAGCCCAACAAAAGACTGTCAGCACTGTTTCACTTAAGAGCATTGCACTCAAGAGTGTGAAAACACTTGAAAGTCCTGTAGTCCATATGCTTACAACAAATGATCTGGTACCACGCCGCAGGCAGTAGGATGTGATGTTTTCCATCCAGAGTGTTTCCAGTAGAGTTTTAACAACAGGTGCATGAAGGAGCTTCTGCAGCAGCACCTGTTTGGGAAACAAAGAGCAGAGGCATGAGGGGGTTGGGAGGGCAGTGTCATTTGTTTACTTCACCTGGTGCTGGTTTGGACGCTCTGAGGGCTCTCTGACATTCGATCCTTTTCTCTTTTTTTAGTATGTCAGCCGGTGTTCGTTTGCTTTTTTTGCTACTACAAATGCTCCAGTATCACCAGCAAGACAACATGTTATAAATCATGCAGCTGCTAGACAGAATATATCTGGACCCATCTGAACGATCCCCATAAGGTTTCTATTACATACAGCCAGTTGGTCACAAAATTATGGCTCATCAAGCTTTAGATATTTTGAATATTTTTGATGTTAACTTACGATACATTTTACTCAAAATATGAATACTCACAAAATAAACAAACATGAAAGTGAAAATGTTTTATTTATTTTGTGAGGGAAAAGAGTGTTACAAATTATACCAAAATATTTCATTAATAATTTAATACTAAATTCTGAATGCATCAGCATTCTTTGCTCTTATGTTTTCCTAAACATGGCCAGGAGTTCAGTTTTATGATGGGTCCGTACAGGTAAAGGGTTATTAGCAGGACCACGCTCCACTGAGCAATGAGACAGAAGTTTATGTTGGCATAACAACGAAGCTAATACCTGTGTGGCCACGAGCTGCAGAGAGCTTTGGCTTTGAGCACATCCTGTTCTCTCCCAGTGGGCTCATCTGACCCTTAATGAACCTGGACACTGAGAAGTGTTTGTTAGTACGCATTTTGTCTTTCTAGAAACAAAATGGAAAATTATAAAGAAACGCAAGTTGCTAGAGACAGATTTAATTTGGGGTTTACAAACAAACTATAAAAGAAGTTACATTTTTGTACTGACCAGTGAAAGTTATTGATAGCTGAAATGATTACAAATCATTATTTATTAACTTACATAAAGCTTATGTAAAATCTGCCAAGTAGCGAAATCACTAAACTGAAACAAAATGAAAGCTAAATAGTAATATTTAAAATAATGAAAATTGACGTGCATGTAAAATTACTAAAATGAAAGCTGAAAATATAACAGCTACTTCAAAATATGATTAAATAATTGAAAAGTATATTAAAAGCAAAATGATCACTTTTGGGATGATTAACTCCTACAAAATGCAGTGCCAGCTAATAATTTATTTTTTTTTTGCTTATGTTATGCAGTTTTATTTTCCATTAAGTCAAGCATTATGCTTCTTTATACATTTCGGTGAAATTTTGTGAAAAGTATGTGGTTTTAGGTCTCAATCTTATCTTGCACTACTACTATCAGTTGACAGTTATCAACTGTTGACGTCCCTTTCTCAGAAGTGCACTTGTGACACAACAACCAGTTTAACTGGCTTTGGTGTTTGTCAAAAAAATTGCTGCAGAGCCTTTTTCCAATTTGAATATTTAGTTTCAGGTGAAGCTCATGTTATATTTGTGTAATAAAAACCCAAAGAATCACAACTGAAATAGTAAAAATCATTTGTCCATTAATTGCAACAAAAATTATAGTTTTTTTTTTTCTTTTTTCTTTTTTTTTCTTCCCCTCTTTAAAAGAACCTATTTAATAATTTAGCTTAAAGAAAAATATGAAAGTGTCTAGGCTACCTGTCTGTATCTTTAGATTTAGTGACTGTCAGTGAAGTACAGACTCTTGTCTTTCAACAAACATGAGTACTTGGAATTTGAATATCAAATCAGCCTGCAAATCAGCCAGCCGAAATTGATGATTCAAATAATATTAAAATACTGAGGGTCAGAATAAAAAGCTACTCCAAACACCCTGTTAAGTTTCAGTCAATCAAATGTAAATGTGAAAATCAAACTTATGCCAATATGATGAGAATGCTAGTGTACGTGTGTACAAATGTTTATTCCAGGCTTCGTCGTCTTACTATGCTTCTCATGTTACCTTTTACAGGATGTTTTCACAAACGCATTGCATGTCTTTTAATTGTGTTTTAGTGAGTGGTTTGGAAACTGTCACCGGGAAGTATGGAGACACCATTGAAATCCCATGCAACAACAGACTTGTCAAGGAAGCAGATGCTACATTTGTTAAATGGAAATATGTAAGTTTGAGGTTCACTTATTTTCTGTCACTTTAAGGATGTACATTTTTTTTGCTTTATTTATTTAAGTAGTAATTAATTAGCATTTTTTGCCCACCAGGACAAAGATGGCAACATACTGGTGAAACATCAGAATCAGAACGCCACTGTTTCCAACGACGTGAACTATAAGAACAGAGTCAGTATTAAAAAAGATTTCAGCCTTGTCATCACACAAGTGGCCATGGCTGATCAGAGAACCTTCACTTGCATGGTGGTGGTAGAAGGAGACATTTTAGAGTACCCTGTTCAAGTGTCCATTTACAGTGAGTATCATACACTACGTTGACTGAAAATCTAGAATGTTTAATATTTATAAAGACGGAAGTTCTAATAGTGCTTAATACAATACTATTGGATGCATTTATGCTACTTTGTCCAACAAAACATTTCCTATTTTCAGAGGTTCCATCGCAGCCTCAGATCACAAACCTAACGACTGTGATGGCAATTGGAAAACCAACTATGGTAGGTTGTGTAATCATTACCACAGATGACAAAATAGTTTATTTATGGGTTATGTTTTTTAAATGTATATTAATGGACATTTTCAAAAAGAATTCTCCTGGAACGATTAAAAAAATTAAATGCACTAAGCTGAAAGACTCTGTATCAATATTCTTAACACTTTTGTTTGTTTTTATTTTTATTATATGATGTTTTTTTTATATTTGCACTGGTACTTTCTATATTTGGGTGTACATATTCAAACAAAATTAGTTTTAAAAAGATATATGCAACTGAATTTGTTAAATTGAATGTTTCCTCTTGCCGTGAATATTACCACTCTTGCTGACATGCCATTAAATCATAAATAAATACAGCATGAATATGCATAACTCAAATTAGAACTCCAATATGTGAACTTCTTACAGTCTGAACCATTTATGATGAAATGCAGTGCTTTGGAATTCCTCTCATAATATGTGCATTAATAATCTATTTTCTTTTTCATAACTATTTAGTGTTTTGATTTCTGTTTTAACAGTTAGCTCGGTGTCGTACTGAAGGTGCCAATCCAGCGGCCAACATCACATGGTTGAAGAATAAAACTCCTCTTATGGCTGATGGAGCAGGTAGAGTGAAATAGGGTGCAAATGAATCATTTACTCATTTTTGCCAAGATTTACTCACCCTTACTTGACTTCAAACATTTCCAAGCTCTTTTCCATGCAACTACAATAAGTGGTAATGAAGCTTTAAAACTTCCAAAAAGATGAAAAAGCACCATATTAATATTATAAAAGTGATTCAGATGTTCTCCGTTTGTGTTCCAAGGAGAAAAGAAAGTTGTATGGGTTTGCAGCATAAAAGTCAGTTCCAAAAGAGATCACTATATTCTGTTTACCTTTTATTAATGTTTTTCCTTTTGTTGTTGATTACAGCCATTAAAATCAACCCAAGTGTTGATGTTAATAAAGAGACAGGACTGTCCACGACAACTTCTTCCCTGGAGTATACAGCAGTGAAGGGAGACATTGATGCCCAGTTCACCTGTCAGGTTCAACACATCAAGTCTGCAAACATGGATTCTTCACCTCTCGTCTTCACTGTGAACTGTAAGTTTCTTTCTTAAACTGCATATACAAAATCTTTGGATAATATTATTCCTATTGTGCCCATTTTTGGCAAATTTCTAATCTTAACTTTTCTAATGTCCTCCATTATTCATTCCCAGTGTCATTGAGAGCGAATGCATTCAAAACTGAAGTGGTTAATAGTCTAATGTTGAGCATAATTCACAGGATAATTCAGAATAACTGGCTGTTCATTCTGAAGCAGCCACGAGAAAGAGGCCTTATCAGAATCAAATGGCTCGTTGAATTTCGTCCAAATAAGATATGTAATTTGGCCTTGCTGGAGCAGGGCATTTAGATGTTGAATGGGGTTTTGTCTTGCCTCTGGCTGTTATAGTGAAGGTACTAGCCTCACCGCTAACTCTCAAAAGCATTTCTCGCCACGAGAGCACTCTCAAAGCCTCAACTCTTGAGCTGAAGGGCCTCTTCTGGCTCATAAGGAGCTTTCCTAAAGTGTCCTTATCTGCATAGGCTCTTTCAGGGCTTCTCTGTGCTGCCCTCCTTGCTTTACACGCATCCTCTCTCCACAGACCCTACCGAGAAGGTCAATCTCCAAGTGGCATCCCAGGGTCCCTTTAAGGAAGGAGACAACGTGACCCTCAAATGCATTGCAGACGGAAACCCTCCACCTTCTAGCTACAACTTCTACATCAAGGTAAGTTTGCTCTGCAACTGTTCTTTTTGCGTAAGTCAGAAAATTGAAGGCTGCTTTTCTATTTAAACCACGTTTTATTTTTTTTAATCGTAGGGAGAGAAAAAGACCGTGAACTCCAACACGTACACCTTGAGCAGCGTCACCCGGGAGAACACTGGAGAATACAAATGCTCACTCATGGACAAGGAGGATATTGTGGCTTCTGTGTCCATCACAGTTGAATGTAAGGAAATACACTTCAGATGCAGTCTGATGTTTGACCTTTTCTGGATTGACTAACATCTCTCTCTCTCTCTCTCTCTCTTTTTTTTTTTTTCCCCTCCTCAAAGATCTTGATGTGGTCCTTAGCAGCACTGGTCAAATTATTAAGAAATTTGGCGAGAGCCTTGAGATGACTGTAGATGTTAAAGCCTCAGGAGCAGCGCAAACTTCTTGGAAGAAGGTAGAAAATAAATTAATGACTGTTAGTCATTATGTTATTTTTCAGTCACACTTTATATTAGGTGGCCTTAACTACTTAAGGCCACCATGCACGTACTTGAATCAAAAAATAAGTAAAATGTACTTATTGTGTTCATATTGCATTGCAAAACACTTTTGCTGCTATTAAGGTGGGATACAGGTTTGGTGGTGTGGGTGGGTTAAGATGTAATTAATGTAAGGGATGGGTCAGCAGTGTAATTATTAATGTAATTGCATATAGTAACTACATATAGGTATTTTTAAAAATTGAAGTACAATATAAAACATGCATGTACACAATAAGTGCATTGTACCAAATAATTAATTTAAATGTAAGTACATTGTTGTTAAGGCCATAAAGTGGGACCAATTTTTCAAGTTATTAAATTGCTGAAACTCTCTTTTAGGGCAATGCCAAGCTGAGTAGCCTGCCCAAGTTTGACAAGTTGGTGTACTCTGACTCTGGTGTATATGAGTGTGTTGTTTCCATGGCTGGCCTCAAGAAAACGCAAACATTTGAATTAATTGTTGAAGGTAAGTTTGCAGCCTTCGTATGTGATTTATAAAAAGTTTAACTCTTTACGGTTGAGCACAGTCCGAAAGACCAGACCGTTGTAAATCAGAGAAATGCTGTAGGAAAGAGTTTTGGTTTTGATAGCTAATTGCATGAGTGTTTTTGCAGGTTCTCCAGTCATTAAGAACCTGGTCAAGGAGCGTGGTGAGGGCATAACCAAGGTCCTGAAATGTGCAGCTGAAGGCTTTCCAAAACCCACAGTACAGTGGAGTGTCAATGGGACAAGTGTAAGTCTAAACGATCTTGCACGTCATTGTTAGTATGAAGATTTTTTTTTTTTATTATTGCTTTTTTTTTTAAAGTTTTATATGCTCTTCAAGGCTGCATTTATTTGATCAAAAATGCAGTGAAAACTGTCTTCTGTTTTGTAAAGATGTCATTTTATTTCTGGGATGCAAAGCTGAATTTTAAGCAGTCGTTGCCCCAGTGATATGTTTCAGAAATCACAATAGTATGGTGATTTAGTGCTTAAAAAACTTTTTTATCATGGAAAACCGTTGTGCTGCTTCATACTGTTGTCACTTTTGATCAAAGCAAATGCAGAAATAGACGAATCTACACATCATACTGTGACAACATACGTGTAGGTTGTTAAACAAAGCAGTTATAGTACCCATATCATTAAGCACTAGGATGAGGTCACTATTCAAACAAATAAGAGGACTAGTGATCCTGAGAGGGTGTGTACAAAGGAAGCTATTAAAAATGATGAGGCTTTTACATACTTCCTGTATCGTGTGGTTTTGTATTAGTACAAATTGAGCTGTCAGTGCGACTCATCAGATGTCAGAAGTGCATTACCTCATTGCCTGTGTCTCTTTGTCTAAGCATGTGCCTCTGTGAAAGACTTCACAGAGCAATAGTGCTCTCTAGTGGTGCTTATGATCCTTTACAAAAAAAACTTGTGCTCAGTATATCATTGTTTTGCCACATTATAATAGCAATGAATACAGTGGTAATGTTTAAGTCTGATGTCATTTAATAGATGTTACGTGCTGTAATTGCAGGTTGAGAGTGCTTATGAGCATGGCAGAGTCACATTCAGCCTCACTATCATTCCAAAGGGCAATCTCACTGTGTCCTGCACCGTCTCTAATAGCTTGGGCTCTGACATCAGGAGCATGAATGTATCTGCACGTAAGTGTAACTTTTTTTCTTTTCTTTTTTTTCCCACCCTCTCTTTTTTCTGGCTTTGGTACCTTCATGCATCACAGGTTTTTTGTTGTTGTTGTTGTTGTTTAGAAGTTAAAAACAATCATTTAAGATGAAACTGAACAAAATATTTGCAGTTGCAAATGTGCTTGGCATCTGAAACAACTAAAACTGTTATTCAGTTCAAGTCCATCCCACAAAGATCATGCTTATTTGTTTTAAACTTTACTTTGCCTTAAAAATAATAATGGTAACACTTTTATAATAAGGTAATTTTAGTTAATGCATTAACTAAATGTAATGTTAGCTCAGATTTATTAAATAATGCAAAACATTATGCAACAGATTTTTGCAATGTCTTGTCAGTAATGTTAAAATCTAACATTTAGAATAATAAATGCTTTATTTTATAAATTATAATACAGCAGCCTTTATGTGGTGGCCTTAAAATTAACATTTCTTTAAGTTAAGTTTTGTCTAAATTATTTGGTTGATATGAACTTCTAAGTGTGGATAATATAACATTATCTCAGAAAAACTCCTCATATCTTTATTTGAGCTCACTTTTCTTCTCTTCTCCTTCTGTTTGTCGGGATGCTGGTCTGTTCTCTAACACATGCTTTCACTTTATATGACTATTTTGGCTAACCCGGGACAAATGTGTTTAATTAGAAAACCAACTACAATTGTAAGCCTCTGGATTCCTGTATTTACATGCATTGCTGTTTCATTTTAGGATCATTTGAGAAAAATAATTAACATGCAAAAGTTTATGAATCAGTTGTTGTTAGGATATGTGTGTGTGTATATGATTTATCAAGTTCTGTAAGCAATGGGCTTTTCCATGACAATTTAAAGTAAATGGAACTTTAATATGATTTTATATCTGATTACAGTTGTTGAGGACGTGACAATGGACAAGCAAGGTAAGAGTCTGAGTTGCTATCTACGATCAGGTCTGGCTTTTACACAGCTTTGCAATACACAGGAAGAGAGCATATGCCAAAACTCAGTGCCTTTAGTCATAAATGTAAAACATGCTTTTTGAGTGTACACAAAAAAACCCCCACTGAAACAAAGGTGCTGAGATGCCCAGCATCCTGACAAATATTGTAATAGGCCTTTAGGGACTTATTCGCTTTTGTTTTAGTTATTGAATGGTTTAAGTTCTCATCCAGTTGTCTGTCTTCCCCTTGTCAGTAGTTTTCCATGCCCTAGTCTGAATGTTTTCTCTCTGTGTTTCTCAAGCAGATCAGAAAGATGAGTACAGTGACCAGACGGTACTGGTTGTTGGTATAGTTGTTGGTCTGATGCTGGCTGTTCTCGCGATAGGACTGGCCTACTGGCTGTATATGAAGAAATTCAGGTACTAACATAATATCCACTTCTCATTAAACAGCGAAGACACATTTGCACTATGCTTATGTAATTCAGATTTGTTCAAAGTGGAATATTATGTAACACTTAATCTGGATGTAGGCAAGGATCCTGGAAAACTGGAGAAAAGGAAGATGGATCTGCAGAAGAGAGTAAGAAGCTGGAGGAGAATCAAAGCCAAAAAGCTGACGTGTAATGTCAAACGAGGGTGAGTCAAGATTTCTGAAACTAGCTTAATTAATGTGAATATTACTTTTATAGACATTCAGGTGATTAAATCATTTTATATTATGTATGTATCTTGTCTTTCCTTAGGATTAATTTGAACGCAATCCCTTTTTCCACGTGAGGAGGAGTGAAAAATTGGGGAAATCAGAAGCTGTAATGGAGGACCTGAGTAGCTGTGTCAGTTACATCTCCAGCATTGTCTGTAATGTGTCTGTGCTTCCCCTATGCTGGGGATTTAATTAATAATGTATGTTGTAAAGTATGTGAATCTTTTGCATTGAAGATCAAGCCTGTTCAGAAACCTTTTGTTTGTAAAGTGTTCAGTCATAAATTTGGATTTCATGTTTGAAGCCCTACTTTTTTTTTTTCTTCTTTTTTTTTTATGTCCCAGCTATTTAGTTAATGCAAATTTGTATTTGCAATTTCACATGGTAGAAACACTGAGGCCTTTAGTATCTGTATAGGACTTTAGAATTACATGTAGTACATAATCTGTGGCATGATGTGAAGCATGCTATTCTGAGCACTTGGCTAGTTTTCAGGGTTTAACAAGTCAGTAAGCCAAATTGCATCCCAATATTATACTTTGTTAGGATGTAAAAGACAATTATTTACCAATATTTAGACCTTTGTATGCATTTTTAAAAGGCTGTGACCTACAATTGGAATAGAAAATGTCTGAGATCATTTGTAATTTCTGAACAAAGAAAGATAATGCAGGGACTAATGCTTGTTTAATGAAAACCATGCCCTTTGCTTGGATTGCTAACCATTTAAAATTGGTTTCTTATCACGTGTGTTGCCTTTTTCAGGAAAACTGAAAATCATCTCTCAATAATGTATACTGACACTCTTTTCTCAGATTATCGCCTGTTCTGTGTGTTGATGTTTCATTGTTTTTGCCGCAGAATTGTATGTGTTCTGGTTTAAGCATTGCTTGTAAATATGGTTAACTTCTTTTTATTGTTTTTATGTTCTATTTATATTGCTGAGGTTTAGCTAAATGCCAGTGTTTTGACATTACATTAGCTAGTTTTAGTAAATTTTCCTGAAAACATACCTCCTTTGCTGTTGAATGGTACAATTGATGGTATTTACTTGCAGTTTAATACATAGTGGTTGCTGCATTTCCACACTTCAGAGCATATTACCTGCATTTAATCCACTGTCATAAACCAAAGAGGTTGAATGTGGCCGTGCAAGTATTGTACATATTGACCATTGTTTTGTACTCTTAGTTCAAATAAAGTGTACATTTTTAGGAACGTTTTTTTTTTTTTTGTATACTCCACTTTACACCGCATGTTTTAGAACAGTTGCTTATGCTCACCAAAGCTGCATTTATTTCATGAATAATGCAGTAAAATAAGAATATTGTGAAATATCTGTTGTGAAAGAACTTGTTATTTGACAAAGCTGAATTTTCAACAGCCATTAATCCAGTCTTGAGCGTCACATGATCCTTCAGAAATGTATTCTAAAATGATTTGGTGCACAAGAAACATTTATTATTATCCATTTTGAACACTGCCTTTGCTGTTTTTTATTTTTGTAGAAAAAAAAATATTTATTTTACAGGACTTTAAGATAAAAAAAGTTAAAACGGCAGTTATTTGTGGAAAAAGTTTTGTTTGCTTTATTGTAACTTTTCAATATTTGTGCAGTTATTTCACAGTTGCGGTTTTTACAGCATTAGGTTATGACTGCTCAGCAAGTAACTGTTACAAACCAGGTCTCAGTCAAGGTACATATATTTTAAAAGTAAAATTGAATATAATTATAAAATAAACTAAAAATAATATTCATAGAGATGTATTTAAATAATGTCAAATTTGGCCAATAGAAAATATTTCTTAAATTCTGTAAGGTTTTTAAATGTCAAAGCATTCATCATTGTATTCATCTATAAATGTAGATGTCTCGGGAAGAATTACATGTAGCGAAAACAGAAAGAGCTACTTGGTTGATGAAGTGATAGAAAGTTGGGAACCTTAAAAGAACTGCTTCATGCCATCAGAAACAGACAAATCCCATAAAAAAGATCCCAGAAGCATTGGAGATAATCCAAATCCAACCTCATCTGAACAGCTGGATGTGTGAGATTAAGTTCACTGTCAATTAAAAAGTTTCTTTATCACATAAATTTGGGAATGTATTCAAATACTTACCACCCATTAAGTCTCCTGCAACTGTTTTTATTCCTTGGTGCAGCTGTTGCTGTCCATGGTGCTGCAATGGCCATAAGATTCACTTACTGCAACTGTTATGCAGGTTTGCTAAAAACGAAATCAAAATTATTATTACATTAATGTCACAATCTTGCACTTATTCAGACTATCAGATGGCTGTAAAAATGGTAAGACTAGAAAATGGTAAATATGTACAAAAGAAATGACATTAACCTAAGAAAGTCATATTGTAATCCTACATAACGTTTTACTAAACTTTTAATATCACAAAAACCAGATAAACCTGACAAACACAACATACCACGATAAACTTGCAATGTCCTAAATGTTTTAAAAACATGACTTATCCTAAACCTTATATCATTTGTTACACATTTTTACTTAGCACAGGACGCAGCATGTTTTACCTTAAAACAAATACATTGTTATTGTTTAAGCATAGCATTTTGCAATAATAAAGTTGGTTGTCTACAAGCTACGCGTAAGCTGTCAAAAATTTGCTAATGTTGTTTAAAATAGTTCCGCGTTTTGCAAAACGCTTATATGACTGTTTGTGTAAAGTTTATTTGACAGTTTTACTTGATTGACACATGGCGTGCAGAAACCTTTACTGTTTCCCCCTTCGAATCGTCATTTCAACATCCGGGTACTCGTCAGCTTGACTGACAGTTGCTATAGCAACAGCCCAGGCTGTCGCCATTTTGTCAGTTGCTTTTTAATCTTTCAAATGTTTTCGCTTCCCGCCGGAATAATGCAGTCACGCTCTCGTAACAGTGACAGTTTTGGAAAGGCTTCGCCAGCCGCGACGGAATGAAAACGACACCGGGACAAAGAATCGGAATGTCAGGAATATATTTACTGGGCTAGGAGTCCGTGTCTCGGGTCCGCCGGGCCGGTCCGCTGCGCAGGTTTGGAACGCGCGCCATTTTGTGAAAACTGACAGAAAAGCTTAAGGGGTTTTGTTCACCTTTTCACGTAGCGCTTTCTATCATATCTGCACGTCGTTGGTTTTTTGTGACTCATTTTGCTTTTGAAGACGATTCATTTGCGTCTCCGCCTTTAGAGAAGCGAATAATCTTGGATGTGCGTTTCCGAGCGCTAGCTGGTTAGCTGTGTTCGTTAAAGTCACTGGAAAAGCGCGCTAACTAGCCGCTAGCCATCACTTCACCACTTACAGACCATGATTAATACACAAATGAAATCTGACATGGGCAAAAACGCATTGGAAAGACGTTGTTTTACCTGTCAATCGAAATAGGAAGGCATTTAGCCCCGTCTGGCTCAATACATTAGGGGTGTCTCATCGGAAGCAGCGTAGAGAAACTGGATCAGTCGCCTCACTTTACTGGATCTGGGACTTTAAATGAAGATCACACCATCAAAGGTGAGTATTTGAGATTTGTAGAGGTCTAAGGGAATTTTTTGGGTTTGTTTACAAACCGCTTGTTTGGTAGAAGCTACAGGCTAGGTTGATTTGGCCTAGATGGCTAGCCGATTAATAACTTTCCTCCCGTTAGTTAGCGATCTTTGTTCATGTACCAGATAGCTCATCCGAGTATCAGCATCTGCTTTTACACTCCCCAAGCACCAGTAGCGAGCATTTGTACATGTTTTAAGACAGTCTGTTAGTCGTTTAACAGGTAACGTTAACCCCGTGTAGCTTCGCTAGGTCAGACTAACGTTACCGTAGCAAATGTGTATATGTGGGATTTGCTCAGCCTGTGATTTTATATATATATATTCATATATACCCGCAGAAAGTCTGCCAGCTGGTGATTACAGAAGTGTATCATCACATCACTCTGATGGGAGTGTTTGGCTGGTGGTGGAGGTGATGATGATGATGATGATGATGAAGCCCCATGACTAGCGTGTTGTCAGTTAGCCATCAGGCTGGTTTCCTGTCGGGGGAGGGGGGCTGACATTAGCCAGCGATGTGATGCCTAACCATAGTTATCCAGCAAACATTGCTCAGTCATGTAGTACGAGTTTAGACTTAAGCGTGACGATGGAGACGTTAAATGAGTCCGATCGAGCCCGATGAATGGCTAAGGCAGCTAGAGAGGTAAGGTCCGCTTTACCTGTATCAGTCAGTTTAACTCTGGTTACTTTGCTCAGTGTTCAAGGGTTTTTATCAAGTTATTTGTAGTTAATTTGAAGGAATGGATCGCACGCTGCTCAGATTTGTATTTGTTAGTATGTGTAAAGAAACGCTTTCGTCTTTTTTAGATGAATAACGGTCTCTGACCAGGTAAATACAGGACAGGTTGTAAGATTCCCCCTCAGTGTCACCTGAAGGTTCAGCTTTGGTGATGTTATATGCATAATAAAAGTACAGATGCATTATGCACAGAGAAATGTATCTTAAATAGGGTCATGGGTTGTTGCTTCTGTTTCCCTGAGGTAAACTTTATTCTGAAAGTTCATAGCTAGATCTATGTCAGGTGCCATCTTTTTTTGTCCATCACTTCCTCCGAGGGTAGTCTAAAAGTATGATTGACAGTGGTCCTAGTTTAACAGGGGCTTTATGGTCTTTCCTGTGATGCAGTTTGTTTGTTTTGCACAAATCTTATTTCAGTTAGACTTGAAGAATAAGTTGCATGCATTTAGCCCAATATGCAGGAATGGGCCTACATGCACAAAAGGACCAGGATCTATACTGTACACCTTTTCTTTTTACACTCCATGCACAGTCCTTTATCCCTTTCATTCCATCTTATTATCATTGTTTTGGAGTTTCTGTGGTGCTGAAATCCAGCTGATCTGCTGTTGTGTTATTTCAGTGCTTGTTATCTGTTCAGAAGTTAGTCAGAACATTTAGATTAATTAGAACTTTATGTAACCTAGGGAAATGTTATTTTAATTTAACACTTGAGTATGTTTGGTTAAATTAGGCAGTTGTTGTGAACTTGCGCTTACTTATGGAAGCAGGAATTCAGTGTTACCCAAGTTTTTAGAAACGATCAGAAAATAAAGTACAAATGCATGCTTTACATACTCCGTTTTGAGATGAGTTGTAATTTCTATAAATTGTTCCTCTTTTATTGTGATGTTTGTTTTTCAAAGTTTATTTGCAGCCCTTCTATTCATGTAGGACTCTAAGGAAAGTGTGAAATGTGGGACGATAAGTTGGTTAACATTTATTGTGAGTGAATCAAACATTTTTCAGCTAATTAAGATGAAATTTTAAATTATACAGGAAATCATACATGCAGGTTAGCTGTTTTGAAGCAGAAACTGTTGTGCAGTTATGCACGTCTTGCTATATTGATTTCTGTGGTTGGTAGTACCTGTCAAATTCAGTACTTGTCACTGTGTTAAGTGATAGTTAAAGTTGTACATTGTTTATTATGGCTGCATTTAGTCACTTTGACATTTTGTTTGAAGTAGGATATCTAGTGGGTAGCAAAAAACCGACAAGCTTTTCCTTTGTGGCTTAGTTATAACTTGGGTGAAGTTTGTCTGTTTGCTGTACCTACTTTTATGTTCTTGTGCCCCACACCACATAAGTGGAATAATTTCTGGCACATAAAAAAAAAAACCAAAACATTGCATTTTAGCCATCTTAAAAGTCATAAATTACAGGGAGCTGACCCACTATTACACTATAAGTAAGGGCCAGTTGTTTTAATGAGCCTTATTACAGATTGAAAAATGTTTGATGGAAAGCCATAATTGTTCTTGTTGCTTGTGCATTCAACATGTTTGGTCCTTTTATGAGAGAGTCATTTAATGATCACAGTCCCTTACTGTGCAGTAGTCAAGGGAATTTGTTGTATGTTTAATATTTACCTGGTCTGACAGTAACCAGACATGCCATGGAATAAAATTAATTGAAAAGGATAAATTAAATGTGAAAAGCTCCAGAGGATAATTTATTATTTATTATTATTTGGTCATTCCAAAACACGTATCACTTTTTGCTGGTGTTGTTAAAAACAAATTATTACAATTTTTTTTATTATTATTATTATTATTATCATTTACTTTATTTCATTGCTTGAATCAGGATATTCACAGATCAGTAAACCAAACAAACAAAAAACACAATTTCTAGTACCTTTTTTTTTTTTTTTTTAAGTTTAATCAGATTCAGAAATAAAATGTTAATCTGAGTAGTACTCATGCAAAATCTGAGTAACACACAAAATATTGAAATGCACCTCTGAGGGTTATATTTAATGTTCATATGTGCAAAGCCTTGTTACTTATAAAGGCTGCTTATAAATCACAAAAAAATAGATATGCAGTAAGAATGTTTCTATTGTACTGTGACATATATCAGTTTCTCTCTTGATGAACTGCATGCAGTCCTTGACAACATGAATCATCAAGCCCATATTGAAAAATATGCCTTAGCTGAACAGATGATCAAATAAGCATCTAAATGATATTTTACTGTACTATATATATATATATATATATATATATATATATTTAAAATGTTGGTAAATGAATGTAAAAATGTGCAGTAAAATATGTGTTACTACTTCATAGGCTTTTGTCCTGAAAATCATTTGAAATGGTTGTGTTTGAGGCTGTAGAAGTGTTTCCGTCCTCTGATATTTTGTGGATCACATGAATTCTTTGCCCTGCCTCAGTTAGGTCAGCTGAATCATTCTCCGCTCCTACACCATGAGTGGGGTCTGAGCTGCTATTTTGCTGTCAGGCTCCAATGTGGTGGATGCTTCATCTAAGTGTGCCAAAGTTCAATTTTATTTCTTGTTTATTTCTTGTTTTCTTATTGGAAAATGGGAGCAGCTCTGCCCTGGCAACAAAAGTAGGCTATTTGCATACTCTTCTGTGATTGGCTTGAACATTGATGGGCTTGCCAAATCACACTGTATCTTCTTGGTGATAGGCTATGCTAATTAGGTGCTGTTGCTGGGATTCTGAATAGTGGTGGGATTCTGTGTGGCTGTGGTGCATTGTGTTGCCTGGCAAGAGATGCTGATATATGAGCAAGCTCCTTATAATTATCACAATTTACAGCTAAAAAAGGACAGATTTCTGACCAAAAATGTTTGTACTTGACATGAAATTTGCACTGTAGTCATTTCTCTTTTTATTAAAAAATTGAGATGAGATTTTTTTTTTTCTTTACAGTTACATTGTCATTTTTAAATTGCTAAGCTTCAGTTGTTAGTGCCTTTTATTTTTCTGCCATTCCACTTACAGGGATGTGTTTTGCTATATTCTGATAAACAAGATTCATAAATGTATTGATTTCTTTTTTTTTTTTTGCACATGTGTATTATTCGCTTTCTATCCCTTTTGTGTTCTAGCGCCACAAGCCTATGCTTTATTTTTGGTACATAAAATCGAAGAGATGGTTTTGCTCTCCTAAAACAAAGAAATGGATAGTCTTAATAACCTGAAAGAGGTTTGCGGTTCAAAGGATCGCAGGGAGAGAGGAGAATTTTGTTCTAACACGCACTAATTTAGCTTAAATTTCCTCTAGGGGGAGAGACCTCAGCATGCAAACCCTCGTCTGTCCGGCTTGCACCCTCTCTTTCTTTCCATGCTGCTGGTCTTCAGATGGCTGCTCCCATGCCTCATTCACACCAGCAGTACAGTGACTGTCACCAGCAGAGTACAGACCAGTCTGTCACTGTACTGCCATACAGTGATCAGACACAAGCACTCACTGCCAACCAGGTACTGGATGCTCTGCTCTTGTCTGTGCACTTAGTTTTTCTTTTTATCATTATTAATTTTGTTTTTTTCTTGCATTGTGAATAAACATGAATGCAGTACGCTAAATTATTGAACTTTGTTAGGTGAATTCTTGTTACTTTTCATTTAGACTTTTTGGATTATTTGACCTCTTAGTCAATAGTATGTACATTTTTCAACTTTTTTCTTTTTTTAAAAAAGTCACCTAGTAAATCCATGTTTCCCATTCTTTAATTACAGAGGCATATGCCCCAGTGCTTTCGTGACCCCACTTTAGCTCCTTTGAGGAAGCTCTCCATAGACCTGATCAAAACCTACAAACACATCAATGAGGTAAAATTTCTTCATTTTTTTGCTTTCTTCAGATCAATATAACTTGACAGCATAAAATGAAGCAAAAAATTTGACGTATAGAACAGAATTATGATACTAGATCATAAATGATCATAATTCTGAAAAGTCTTCAAGGAGGTTGTCACACTAAGTTATGAACGCAACAGTGCTCAAGGATTTTTGAAGTGAGGCTAATGCTGTGAAACTTACTTGCTTTTCTTTGTATAGGTGTATTATGCAAAAAAGAAACGACGGCATCAACAGGGTCAAGGTGAGGACTCCAGCCACAAGAAAGAAAGGAAAGTCTTCAATGATGGCTACGATGATGAGAACTATGACTACATTGTCAAGAATGGGGAAAAATGGATGGACCGCTATGAAATTGACTCTTTAATTGGAAAAGGGTCATTTGGCCAGGTATAATGTTTTCTTAATTGTTTAAGATTTATTTTTAAAAGGAAAAATAAGTCAAGATTTTAAATGTTAGGAAATTGGTATATTAGCTTTTGTCCTGATAAAAGAGAGGCTAATTATTGTTTTAGACTTTGTAAGCAAAGTCCTTAGCTGGAAAAATGATGCACAGTGTTAGGCAGGGGTGGGCAACTTCGGTCCTGGAGGGCCGGTGTCCTGCAGAGTTTAGCTCCAACCCTAAT
>JAUCMS010000025.1:7752078-7764409 GCA_032357445.1 Enteromius radiatus
TTGCCATATCTCTGTAATTTGCAAAATAGTCTTTAAAAACCAACTTGAAAAAGAATCGGGATAAAAACCGTGAATCGCGATTTCCCCAGAAAAAATCGTGATATGATATTTTTTCCATATTGCCCACCCCTACACAGTGTAATTGCCATTTCAAAGTAGTTTTAATATCTTATAAGGAAATAAAAGTATTGTCTTTTTTAGGTTGTAAAAGCTTACGACCGAGCTGAGCAAGAGTGGGTAGCAATTAAGATTATCAAGAACAAGAAGGCCTTTTTGAATCAAGCTCAAATTGAAGTACGGCTTCTCGAGCTCATGAACAAACATGACACAGAGATGAAATACTATATAGGTAAGCAGCCTGTTCAGTTCTTTGTCATTTCAAAATCTTTGCATACATTGATTTTTACAATTTTAAATCGAAATGTATTTCTTTTCTCAGTACACTTGAAGCGGCACTTCATGTTCCGGAATCATCTTTGCTTAGTATTTGAAATGTTGTCATACAACCTATATGACTTGTTACGGAATACGAACTTCAGAGGTGTCTCTTTGAATCTCACACGGAAGTTTGCCCAGCAGTTGTGTACAGCGCTACTGTTTCTCGCTACACCTGAGCTCAGCATCATCCACTGTGACCTAAAGCCAGAGAACATCCTGCTATGTAACCCCAAGAGAAGTGCCATCAAAATAGTGGACTTTGGGAGCTCCTGCCAACTGGGACAAAGGGTACTGTGGAGCGACTTATTTGTTGAATGTGAGGAAAGTGTGGAGATTGTTACAGAATGCTTAAAATAACTAATTACATATTCCTCCTCCTCCATCAGATATATCAGTACATCCAGAGTCGATTCTACCGCTCCCCTGAAGTGTTACTGGGAATGCCATATGACCTGGCCATAGATATGTGGTCTCTGGGATGTATTCTGGTGGAAATGCATACTGGAGAGCCTCTGTTTAGTGGAGCCAATGAGGTAATGAGCTGTATGAATTTGTATTAATGATAATGCTTATTATTATAACTGTTTCCTGTGTCCTTAAACATCATGAATACGAAGTTTAATAAGCGACAGCTACTTTGTAATTATGTGTAAATTATTGTTTAGTGTGTGTACAGAATACCTTCTGTATTCTGTACACACTAAACAATAATTTTGATTCTTCATAACTAAAACTAAATATTATAGTAAAAAAAGATAAAATAGAAGGACCAATTCGCACTATTAACAAACCATTAATGTCGTAAACATTTCGCTCAAACTACAAATGTTTTGTTTATTTATGGTTAGTAAGATAATACGTTTAGGTATTGGGAAGGATTAGGGATGTAGATTATGGTCATGCAGAATATTTGCTCATAAGTTCTAATAAACAGCCAATATATTATTAATAAACAAGATATAATTAATAAGAAACTAAATAGGAAGAATTGGTCCCTATGTTGGAAGTGTTACTTATTCTTTAATCAAACCCTAACAGGTGGACCAAATGAACAAAATTGTTGAAGTACTTGGGATCCCACCCAATCACATTATGGACCTAGCACCAAAAGCCAGGAAGTTCTTTGAGAAGTTGTCAGATGGGTCATGGAGTATTAAGAAGACCAAAGATGGAAAAAGGGTACATGTTGCTGATATTTTGAAGTCTTGAAATCTTGTGATTTGTTTGTTTATTTCTATGCAGCTTTTGTGGAAATTCTTTTTATTGTTGCTAGAACGTCTTTTTTTTTTTTTTTTTTGTGAGCAGTACAAACCTCCGGCATCTCGAAAGCTCCATGCCATCTTGGGAGTGGAATGTGGTGGACCGGGCGGTCGTCGAGCAGGAGAATCCGGCCACGCAGTAGCTGACTACTTGAAGTTCAAGGACCTCATTCTCAGAATGCTGGACTACGACCCCAAGACGCGAATTCAACCCTACTATGCCCTCCAGCACAGTTTCTTCAAGAAGACGACGGATGAGGGAACCAATACAAGCAGTAGTGTGTCAACAAGTCCTGCACTTGAGCAGTCGCAGTCATCAGGGACCACTTCTAGTACATCCTCAAGCTCAGGTTCTACTGCGATTTCATGTTTTCGTCTCTAAACTCTTGATTGTAACTGACTGGATAGTAGTGTGTTTCTTGGTAAGGCTTAACGCAGTTCATTTCCTCTGCTTCAGGAGGATCGTCTGGAACAAGCACCAGTGGCAGAGCAAGATCCGATCCAACTCACCACCATCGGCACAGCAGCGGGCATTTCGGCACAGCCATGCCAGCCATTGACTGTGACAACCTTTGCCCTCAGGTGAGCTCACCTGGTTGATCTTGTCAAGTTGCTAAGGCAATTCAGAGTTTGGCCTTTATGACTAAACGCAATGTTTTTTCTTGCTTGTGCAGGCGAGGCAGCCTTATCATCCACCAGTAGTATGGCCTGGAATCGTAGGACCAGAACCTGTCACTGTAGAGACTCATCCAGTCCAGGAAACCACTTTTCATGTGCCTCCCCAGCATCCCAAGGCATTGCATCCCCATCACCACCATCATCACCACGGACAGGTCATAGCAACGCGTCCACGGCCGCGACTCTACAACTCACCCACCAACAGCGCCTCCACCCAGGATTCCATGGAGGTGGTGCACGGTCATCTGTCCATGACATCCCTGTCTTCCTCGGCATCCTCTTCCTCCACATCTTCCTCTTCCACAGGAAACCAAGGCAACCAGGCTTACCAGCTCCGCCAGCTTCCTGCCAACACCCTGGACTTTAGCCAAAACGGAAGTATGAGTATGGGTATGGGTTTGGGTGCCTTCTCAAATCCTCGCCAAGAGACTGGTATGGCTGGACATCCCACGTACCCTGTTGCCACAAACACAGGAACTGGTCACTTTATAGCAGAGGGACACCTGGGCATGAGACAAGGCATTGATAGGGAAGATTCTCCGATGACTGGAGTCTGTGTTCAGCAGAGCTCGATGGCCAGCTCATGACTTTAGCTGAAATGGGTTTGTTTTTCTGTGTGAATTTTGTTTGTTTTTGTTCAGTCCCCCCCCCCCCTTTTTTTATGATGGTGTTCATTTTCTCCTGTTTTTTCAAAAGGTGCATAGAGAATAAAAGCTGCTCACTTCTGAGGGGAGATATCACTGAACCGATACAAATTGAAGAGTATTTAAAAAGTATATATGTATTTCCATCATTTTTACGTTGTCGATTTTCTAGATAAGTTAACAATACTGCAAATAACCATAGTGAAACTGAGACACCCATCTGCCGATTCACTCACCTGCATACAGTACTACTTTACCATCTGTTACACCAGAAACTAGATTTGTTTTTTTATTTGTCCCTTTTTTTTTTTTTGTTCAATACAGTGAACATTTCAGAGCTGTGAGCTGTCGTACAGCTTTTTATATGTAAAGCAATGCAAAACATTTGTTTAGTTCAAAACAAGTGAAACATTATTGGACATTATAATTTGGCTGGTCGTTCTTTTCTTTACCCTTTAAGTGAAACTTCTCTAAAGAGCTGTGTGTTTAAACCTGTAGCGTGTCAAGGAAGCAGTACTTGCAGTGATATTTCGTGTTGTCGGTATCGTGTAACTCTTCGAGAGGGGGCACATAGCTGCAGAGCTACGGTGGCGAGCACTGGCCGAGCGGCGAGGAGGAGCTTGTGTTAGAGAGGCAGGTGCAGTACTCTTCAGGCCTGGAGTCCTCCAGACCGGACGGCTTCGACTACGTACAGCAGCTGAGGAGCAACGAGGGGGGCACAGATCTGGATCCAGGTGGATCTGGGGCTGTTGTCGAGAACCCTTTGGCCTTATGACTTTTGGACCTTGACTGAAAAGGAGCTGGACTTTATCATTAAATAGATGATGGCTGTCCTCTATTTTTAACATTTTAAAGAATCCTTAATTGGTTAGGGAAAGTGAATGAGAGTGGTTATTCAGAGGCCTTTATTTAGCAAAGATTTCTCATTTAAGGGACTCCAAATTGCAGGGTCTTGCTTCAAACGTCCCTAACATGACGTCCTAAAATTGCAGAAGTGGGGATTTCACATAGAAGATATTAATTCCCATTAATTGGCTTGCTTTACTTTTTTTTTTTTTTTTTTTTTTTTTGTCCCATCAAGCATGTGGTTCCCATTGAAAAACATCTGCATAAATTTGCCTCTTTGTGTTGAACACAGAAGATATGTAATGAGATTTATGTGACTGCCTTTTTTCTCCTCTTGAATTATGCTGTGAATTTTACACAAATTACTTTTTTCTTCTTTATTACCGTCTTTCTTTCTTTTGATATACCAAAGCAGTTGTTTTTTATAGCACTAGGTGTCTGTAAGAAATAATGTAGCAGTTCACCACTTCAGCCCAAGGTTCATCAAAGTCCATTTTAGTCTGTATACTCAATCTCAAACTGGAACTTTTGCTGAACTTCATGTTTTAATGTTAACAAAAACTGAAATTGGTTTAATATATGGATAAACCTCCCCATTTGTTACCTTTTTCGTTTGTTTTTCCTGTCAGAGGGAGGGAAGGGACACTGACGGTTACTCTGCAGGCTACAGAGTAGCTGAGAGATCACAAATTATTCTGAGGAGAGAAAAGTGTTTTGTTTTTGTATTTACCTGGTCTATCAGTCAGTGATGCTGCCTTTTATACCTAATTTGATGAACATGCTAATTTCTACCTTTTTAAATCTAAGTGGCTACTTAAATTTATTTATTCAGGCAGTCTACTGTAGCTACTGTGACCTCTGAGTCGGAGTTGAATTTGTTATCAAGTGATTGGTTGGATGTTTGCCTCAGATGTGCTATTCAAAGGGAAAACTAGAGGTGACTCGCTGCCACACAGACACTGGGCACATGCATGTTGGTCTGAAGAGGACAAGTGTTTATAGTCACTATTCAGTCACGTTAAGGATAGCTGTGCTCACGCGAGGTTGTGAGCCCCCCCTCCCCACTACTACCACCACCTAGCTTCTCACTTTAGGTCTCTATTCTTCGAAGGAACCCTGTTCGCTGCTGCTCTCGATCTAGCAGTTCTTCACAGACCGTGGGACACTATCCTGCCAGAAAGTGCGTGGTGTTCACATCTGCAGATTTTCCTTTTCGCAAAGACATCACCTTCAGCCAGAATCATGTTTGGTATAACTACAAATCTCACAACGGCTAGTGGTAATCGG
Source organism: Enteromius radiatus (assembly GCA_032357445.1). Taxonomy (NCBI): domain Eukaryota; kingdom Metazoa; phylum Chordata; class Actinopteri; order Cypriniformes; family Cyprinidae; genus Enteromius; species Enteromius radiatus. The sequence continues at coordinate 7,757,231 of JAUCMS010000025.1, forward strand.
AAAAACAGAAGGTTTACCTGAATGTTAGCTTGATTTCATAATGTTGTTTATATATATATCTATATATCTATATCTAGAATATATAAAAACATTTGAGTGCAGTTTGCTGACGTTGACACAAACATTCCAAAAATTCAAAATCTAAAAATTACAGAAACTTTTAAAAGAGTGCACCTGTTTCAGCTGTCACTAAATGAGACCTGATTTAGTGCAGTTTTCATGAAATGCAGCCCCTTTTTAATAGTTGAAATAGAATTTATGTATATATTTATATTTTTTTAAATAAAGGAAGTATAGAACTCACTACATTGCTCCTGCTGGTATGTCAATTACATTGCGATGTGTTTGCTTATCTGTTTGTTTTATTATAATTATTTTTAAACCCTTCTTGTCTTACTTGGTCATTGGACCAACATTGCTTTTAGTCAGAGGCATTTGCCATCACCAGGACGACATTAAAGGTAGGGCTTATAACTTGTACCGAAAGAATCTTTTCACAGGGTATGACGCATGTATGTCCACACTTTTTTCTAATGCTCATGGTTTGCTAGGTCTGTTTCTACCCCTTTCTCTTAAATGCATTATAGGTAAATGTCACTGATACACAAGATCATGGATGATTTTAATTCAACATTCTTCTGCCTTTACGATTTCTTTTTGTTGTTGTTTTGTTTTATTTCTTTTCAGATTTTCTTGACCCTTTTCATGCAACATGCACTATATAATTGAACAGCATGGGGAAAGGATAAGTGTCCACAGATTGTAAGATCTAGTCAAGACTTTGCTGTGTATATGAAAATGCCCTTTGTATTATATTCAAACAGTCTTATGTATGATATATAAAAAATAACTTAATTGACGCGTTCTTGGCTTTTTTCTTCATTTATTCCCTGGCTTGTTGCTTCAACACTACATCGTGTACTTCAGATGATTAGCTGTAACGTTAATTAACGTTAACCAGTGACGTTAACGTTAGTTCTTACAAGTACTTTACAAACGTCTTAATTTTTTTTATTGTAGACTGTCGAATAATGCATATAAATGAGTAAAAGGTTGCTCTAAGTAAGTCTATGAAAAGTTCGATAGTATTTTAAGAATCGGCTTCAGTCAGTGGCACTCTTCATGATGACGCTTTATGAGGCGGTATTTCCGCTATATGCTGCGCGGCTCGTTGGTCTAGGGGTATGATTCTCGCTTCGGGTGCGAGAGGTCCCGGGTTCAAATCCCGGACGAGCCCAAACGTTTTATTTTTAAATATAGAATTTAAATATTTACAAGTCACATGGTTCAATGTAAGTCTTCCGTGCTGAATTCTGAAAATAGTATTTACAAATACACAGATTACTAGGTACAGTACTAATTTTCTATGGTATTGCAGTGATTATTTTTTCTAAATCAGGGTAATCTGTGATTTTCAAATTTAATATGATCGTATACTTTGATAACTCTACGCGTGTTTAAATAGTTTTTATTCTTGGACATTAATAATTTGAACATGGAACCGGTTCTTTCGAACAGTTCTTTTCAAAGAATCGGTTCAGATCGAGTGATTATTTACGTCATGATTTAGTAATGAAATCGCACGGTGCTTGTGGAGACTGCAGAACACTGAACATTAGGATTTGAGAGGAGTTTTTTTTTTTTTAGGAGGCGAACATTTTCCGGTCTCCGCTGCCATCTACAGGATTCACGTCCTTAGTGAGCGCAAAGAAGAAACTGCCACTCAAATCAATATTTCATGTCCATATATTTATTCATTTGGTATGAAGCTTGTAAAGCTGCATCTATTCAGTGAACTCTTTACAAGAAAACTGTTTAACTGTTTCGGAGGTCACTAAATAAATATAACTAAACATTTGACCTAAAACTAATTATAACTGAAATTATTACGTTGTTACTGTATGTTTCTGTCTACTACTGTAAAGCTGCTTTAAGTCAATTATCATTTTGTTATATTCTTATCCTATTATATTGATATAAAGCAATATAAAAATGTGTAGTCATTATTTATGTGTGGAAAATATTTACATCTAAAGTTTTAAACTGATATCCCATTTAACACATTGTAACATAAACTGTTAAAAATAAGTAAATAAAACTTTAATTACAAAAGGGTCGTTATGTTTACAAATATTTTTAGCGCACACATGATCCAAAATACACAATTTGAAAGCAAACAAAACAAGCTGTCCACGTGAGAGCCGTTTGGAACGAATCAGGTATTGTGAATCGGTTCGAAAAGATCTGATCCAAATGAACGATTCGTTAATCGCTACCACTTTCAGTATGGCTGGTGCATTGTGGGATCAAAACGAATTGCATTGTGGGTTAGCACGCCATCAGTACTACTGTTTCATACTTGCGCGCTTTGTTCATTTTGCAGTGTTGCAATGATTGTACTAGAGACTTCATAACTAATAGAGTGTTTTAAGAGGGTTTTCGAATATTAAATGCACAATGCCAAATTTTTGTGCCGCTCCGAACTGTACCAGGAAAAGCACCCAGTCCGATTTAGCTTTCTTTAGGTTTCCAAGGGATCCGGAGAGGTATGGCTCTTTTTTTTTACAGCTTCAAAACATTATCACTGTCGTTTTGTGTTAATTAAAACATGACGACTCATATGAAAGTAATGCTTCACGGGGAAGGTAAAGTCAGTGGTGATTTGCTGAAGTGCAGTTAGTTTACACATAAAACAACAAGGCTTCTCATATTTATACGTTTGAATTAATTTCATGTTTTTGATAAAAGAAAAAAGGGTCAACATAAGTTTAGTGTCTATTACAGTCTATAAAGTAGACAGTTCAAGTGCCTGTTCTTCTCTTTATCTGAATCTTTTTGTAAAAATATAGATTATATAAAGAAAAAGAGATCCTTGTTGGTGTTTGTAGTAAGTGTACTCAAGAATAATTTAATGTGCTTGTATTTTATATTAGTATTAGTGCTTTGTTGTAGGTGTTGAATATTTCTAAACACTTCTGGTAGAATTTTATGATATAAAAATATCTTGTTAATTGAAATCTAGCGTTTAAATTGGAAAGAAAAAGACCATAATATAGCTTCTACAGTAGTTTTCATCAAAAAAACATTTGTGTATGAATGTGCTTTTCATTTGTTGCTCAGTTTTCTTCCCTGAACCTGTGAATAAGTGTTTTCTACAAAAAAAAATGTTATGCAAGAAATGAGTCATTGTGTGTTTCTTTATAACTTTGTTTGCACAGATGTAGGTTGTGGGTGGAGAATTGTCGCCGGGCAGATCTGGAGGAGAAAACTCCTGATCAGCTGAACAAGCATTACCGACTGTGTGCGAAACACTTTGAACCAGCCATGATATGCAAGACTGTAATGCACTATAATTTGTACTTCAAAATTATTGTTTTAAACATTACAAGCATACAGGAACCTTAATGTTTTATCATATTATCTAAATGGCTAAAGTTGAATGGGTTTTTGTTATTGTGTTTTTCAGAGCCCTTACAGGACAGTACTGAGAGACACTGCTATTCCCACAATTTTTGATTTAACCAGCCACCTCGGCAATCCTCACAGCAGACATCGCAAACGCATCAAAGTTCTGGTAGAACACTTTTTTGCTCTCATTAAATTTCCTGCATTTATTGTTAAACTGCATAATTATATTACATATCATTAGTGATAAGGTATTGAATTTAAAGGGATAGTTAACCCAAAAATTAACATTTTGCCACTAATTAAACCCATAAGACCTGTGTTTATCTTCTGAACACAAAATAAGGTATTTTTGATGAAATCCGAGCGCTCACTGAACTTGCGTAGGCAGCCACACACATGGCAAGTTCAAGGCCCAGGAACACTGGACATTGTTAAAATATTTCATGTGACATCAGAGGTTCCTCATAAATTTGATGAAGCTACGAGAATACTTTTTGTGCGCAAAGAACACAAAAATAACATCTTTATTCAACAAAGCACCTCGATTTTATAACGAATATCTTATTTTGTGTTCTGAAGATAGATGAGGGTAAGTCATTAATGACACAATTTTCATTTTTGCATGAACTATCCCTTGAACACTATAAATCAGGGCACAATTGATACACTTTGCATTCCTGTTTTCCTCAGACAGATGAAGAGGTTCAGAAAATCAAAGAAAGACGATGTAAGTAAGATATAGTTGACTATTACACATCTCTGCAGAATATTTGATTCTGATTGGTCAGTTGCAACATTTTAGCAGTCAGTTCATTTTTAATATTTGCTGTTGATTATGACAGCTCTTTATATCACTCTGCTCATCTGGGTAACTGATTAAACTGATTTCTTACTTAACCAATTAAAACTGGAGCTCTGAATGATCATTGCTTTGAACGATTGTGCCTCTGTCTCTTTAGTGGAGTCTTCAATTGAGCAACTGCTCTCAAAAAAAGACTGCGACTCTCTGGATGACAGCGAGAATGCGGACGACATCCCTCAGCTGACACCCGAGCAAAAAGACCTGAGAGAGTTCCTAAGGTCTTCCTTTGAAGTCATGGTTTTGATAGGAAGGCAAAACTTTCCATTCAGTTGCAACACAAGAGAAGATGAGATGCGCTCTGAGGAGGAGCGCTTCTTAACTACAGGTAACTTTCAAGCACTAATTGAGAACCGTATCAACGCGGGGGATGAATTTCTTCGGAGGAGATTGGAGACAGCGCCTGTTAACGAGGAGTATTGTTCGGCCGTCCAGCAGAAGCAGCTTCTGGAGGTCTGCGAGAGATGCGTGCGCGAGGAGATCCTTCAGCAAGCGCGAGAATGCCGCTTCTTCTCCATCGTCACTGGGGAGTTGGTGGAGTTCCCCGAAGGAGATCACCTACCCGTATTCCTGCGCTTTGTAGACCAAGCCAACACTCTTAGAGAGGAGTTCATAGAGTTCCTCTCGTTTGAAGGAGAGGAGGTCGCTGTCGCTGAGAGGTTGGAGTCTCAGCTGACGAAAGGATGGGGCTTGAGTATGGAGCACTGCAGAGGACAAGCGCATGCGGGATCTGGGATACTTGGCACCAAGATGAAGGTCATCGCTGCCCAGCTCAAGGAGAAATATCCCATGGCAGTGATCACACCAACTTCCACCTGCGCGCTTAATGTTCATCTTGCCAATGGTATGTCGTTGACTGGAGTGCAAGATGTGATGTGCGTTCTGAAGAAGACGAATGTGTTTTTTAAAGCTTCTCCGTTGCTGCAGAGCGAACTTGATAACGCTATCTCCATCCTCTGTCAGGGAAACCTAGAAAAAGAGAGCATTCTCAAAGAAGGCTCTCGATCCACCTGGACTGATCTGCATAACTTGTTCGAGATGGCCGTGGATTTGATGGAGCCGCTTCTGCTGTGCATGGACAGCATACATGACAATGAGGATCTGAAGTGGAACGACCAAATCACCAGTGACGCTTACGCCATTTCCGAGGCCTTGGCTGACTTTGAGTTCATCGTGACGTTGGTTATTTTAAAGAACGCGCTGTCTTTCACGAGAGCTTTTGGTAAGAACCTGCAAGGAGAAACCATTGATGTGTTTTTCGCCGCCAACAGCCTGACAGCAGTACTGCATTCGCTACACGAGGTATCGGACAATCTAGAAGTATACCACGAGTTCTGGTTTGAAGAGGCTGTCAGTTTGGCAACCGCAATGGAGATCCCAGTGAGAGTCCCGAGGTTGTTTCTTCGGAAGCAGCAGGCGGTGGAGACCATGGAAATACAGGCGGAGTCGTTCTTTAAGGAGTATCTTACACTGCCGGTTATGGAGTACATCACGCAGGAGGTCAAAGAGATCTTCTCCGAGAATCATCTGAAGGCGCTCAAGTGCTTGTCTCTCGTCCCCGCAGTCATGGGACAGATGAGGTTCAACACCTCTGAGGAGAACCATGCGGACATTTACAGGAGCGATCTGCCCCATCCGGACACACTGCCTGCTGAACTACATTGTTGGAGGATAAAATGGAAACACAGAGGGAAGGAAGTAAGCTTGCCGTGCACCATTCACGAAACCCTTCAGCACTCCGATGTGAAGTTCTTTCCTAATGTTAATGCATTTTTGAAAATATTAGCCACGTTGCCGGTGCTAAAGCTTGATGGGAGTCACGGTGAAATCGCACAAAAACGTTTTCAGGCTTACCTCTCGGACACGGCGGTAAACCAAAGATGTAAGAATCTGGCCGTGCTGAACATCAATTATCATATAAAGACAGACCTGGAAGAAATGGTTCAGTGTTATTTAAAAACGTACCCAGAAGAAAGTGAGAGCGATTAACAGGTAAAACGTATAGACTGCAAAAATCGTCAAGCTGGAAGTGTAATAAGTTGTGTAATTGTTTTGCATAATACAGTGCAAATAGTTTATTTTCTTGTGTCAATATAGTACTATTTTTACATTTGTGAGGACCATAAAAAAGATTCACAGTGTAAGCATCTTTGACTTTGAAAATCAGCTATTAAAGACATGTTTGCGTTTGTATAAACTGGTCCGAAGTGTAAATAAAATGAAAGCACTTTTGATGCTGTCTTTTATAATGGTGTCATTTCTTTCTAATGTCACAGCTATTTAGTGCTGTCAAACAATTAATCACAATCCAAAATGTACGTTTTTGTTTACAAAATATATGTATGTGTACTATGTATATTTCCTGTGTATATATAAATAGAAAAACACGCACCTGCAGTATATATATATTGAAAATTTTTACATGTGTATATACATTTTTTTTATATACATGCATGTTTATGTTTCTATATGGATAAGAAATATACACATATGTAAACAATACTGTTTATTTTGGATGTGGTTAATCGTGATAAATCATTTGACAGCACTACTATACATTTATGTGGTAACTATACAAAGATCCAATTAGTTAATGTTAGATTATAATGCATTAAATAACAAGAAAAGCAGGTGCTATAGTATTAATCTTTGTTAGCATAATTTAAAGATAGTACTCCTCATTACTGGTTCTTAATAGCTCAGGTTTATTGAATATAAATAGGTCCATAATATGTTAATATCATAATGTATTAAATATTAAAATAAGCATTAATTGTGGTTAATAAATGCTTTGGAAATATTATATAGTTATATAGGATACTTATAATAACTTATAGGGCCGGTTTCCCGAACAGGGTTTAAGACTAGTCCTAGATTAAAATAAATGGTAAGAGCTGTCTAAACTGGAAAAG
>JAUCMS010000025.1:7764509-7778027 GCA_032357445.1 Enteromius radiatus
TTGTTTGGTCTTAAAATGCTCACAGATAATGCATTTTTGTAAGACATGTTTCTAAAAATTCTTCAATGTCCTAAATTAGCAAAGGTCTAGTCCTGGCTTAATCGAATTCCTATCCGGGAAACCGGCCCACAATATTATATAGGATAGTTCAGTGTCAACAAATAAAGTGTTGCCATTTACTCCTTGGCACTACATTTATTACTAAATTGAAGCACTAAAATAGAGTGGAAATTCATGCATAAATATTGGTGGTAATAGCAACAACCAGTTTAACTAAATTTGTTTTAGTCTTGCTCCAGTATATCCAACTGAAATGAATAGTTCACCCAAAAATGAAAATTCTGTCATCATTTACTCACCCTCGAGTAGTTGCAAACCTGTATGAACAAAGGAAGATATTTTGAAAAATGTTTGTGACCAGGCTGTTTTGGTCACCATTGACTTCCATAGTAGGACAAAAATACTATGGAAGTCAATGGTGACCCAAAACAGCCTGGTTACAAACTTTTTTCAAAATACCTTTATTTGTGTTCATCAGAACAAAGAAATTCATCAAGGTTCAGGAGTTTTCGTTTAAATTTTCTGTACACTATTCCTTTAATAAAATGTTTTTTTTTTCCTTAATAATGTTTAGTAAGTATTTGGTAAATGCAGTAAACCCTTTTGCAATGCAAATGCTTAAAGTTAATTTAAAAAGTAATGTTAAATACTATAAGGGCATAAATAACATCTGTTGCTTTTTGTATTTAGAGTCAATTCCGCTTTGTTCCTCAAGAGAGCAGCATTTGCAAGTATGTATTTTACTACAAATTCATGTCATTTTAAACTGCTTTGGAGTGGGTTTAATTACAATAAAAAGATTTATCAAAGATGGCGTACAAAATATTCAATCACCAAGGAGCTGCTGCAAATATCTAATATAGATTCAAGAAGGTTTGTATCCACACCCATGTAAATTTACAGCACAAAAAAGGGCAATATACACTGTTCCCATACTTGTCATCCCATTAGAGCGAAAAGGAAATTTGAGTACACTGAACAGCAGGACGAACAGATGTGCATGATATATCCTCTCAACCAAAAACTCCATTAGAAAGGCTTGCATTAAGGTTTCTGATAACAGGTCTCTATGTCTTGTCACTTTGATCTCTGCTTCTGGAATATCTGATATTTTAATTTAGGTTTAAGGCATTGCTTTCCAGGTTGGCCATGCATTGTGGATGCAATGTCAGTCAGATGCAGAGCACTGGCAGCATCACCGGATATCTGCACTGAGCTAACTGTGCCCCACCCCATGGTATGAGTTACACAACGTAACACACATGCACATGTAACTGCTATCACTGCAGGCACCACTAGATGGTATGTTGTACACATGTAAGAATGAAAAGAACAAAAGAAAAGTGGGTGTAGCAAATCATTCACTCAGGGTGGGTCTGATATTCATCCCAAATTTCAATAGTTGCAGTACAGTGAATATATATTAAATTGTGTTTGTGTGTGTGTGTATATACCTATTACATTGTGTGTGTGTGTGTGTGTATTCCTATATATTCATAATACAACGTTGCATAGCATTTCATTCATGCAGGGTGGGTCTGATAGGTATATAAATAAAATGTAATGTTATATATATATAATGCAACGTTGCAAACAATAATTTTGTATAGTATGTAGGCAAGCCTGGGGATGATTTGTATGTGTTTTTTCCTTTTTTTTCTTTGTGTCATTTAAAAACTGTATTAATAAGAAGAATTTTTAATAATTATTCAGCACTTAATTGTAGAACACAGACTGCTGTACCATTGGCATGCTTGTGCTCATAATTTTATTAGACAGTAAATCTCAATAATGCATTAATAATAGATGTTATGTAGTTGTATCTGTATTATGACACAGGCCTAGTTGACAACTCTGTACAATACACCAAAAACTCTTTAGATTTTTCAGAAATGTTGCCTACGTGATGCCTGTGTTTTTAGATCAACAAGTGCCAGAATTATGTAGCCTAGCGTTTGCAGGCAGAAATGGTGGAGCAGTGGGTGGATGTGGATGTGGATGTGTGTCAGTCTTGAAATGGTTAAACGAGCGGCGTCTCCACCCGATGCTGCCCAGACGCTGACGGCTGCAGGTGATAGTTCATCCGCAGACCACGAGCGTTTTCCGAGGAAACACAGGAACCCGCGGGGCGTCTAGTCATACAGCTGTCAATGAAGGTGTCTTTCTCTAAAAGAAATCTTTCATTTGCATTTGAAACTGAGAGAAAACAAGCACATCGAAATTACTCTGCTGAGGGAAGTGCGCAAGCGCGTGCGCAAAGATACAGGGAATTTCAACACTCTGAAAGGATTTTTCTCATCAGAAGGGACATTTAAAGGAAAGAGCATCGCTACTCTGATTATAAAATAGATTGTATGCCTTATTTCTGAATCGTTTCTCTAAAGATTTAAGCCTTCTCCTCGTCGTTATCGATCATGGCATGGCCCTGTATCACCAGGGCTTGCTGCATCAACCGCTTCTGGAGTGAGTTGGACAAAGGTGACATTGCAGTGCCTTTGGTTTTCACGAAGTATTCAGATGTGGCCGAGGTGCAGCATCTGCACCCTCAGCCCAAGCCATTATTATCACAGAAGCCGGTCCTCACAGAATCCCAGCCTGCCCATAGCGCTCACCAGGAGGCGTCGACCAGAGCGAGTCACGCCGCTGCTGATGCCGCAGCAGCAGCATCTCAAGACGGTTCCGGCGCTTCTGTGATGCGCGAGGATTTCAAAGCCTGGAGCGTGCGTCCTGAACGAAGCTGCAAACCCAGAAACGAGTTTCAGCCATCGAAGGCCCCTTTCAGCACCGTGACTCAGTACCAGAAAGATTACAAACCGTGGCCCATTCCGAAAAGAGGAGATCATCCGTGGATTCCCAAAACCAGTCCTGCTGCACCCTGCAAGGCTGAGAGCAAGTTCTCCAAACAGGAGCAGGCCGCTGTTGAGGTTGAAACCGGCGTGGAAAAATGTGAGATTGAAGAAAAACAGCACGAAAAAGAGAGTAAAGAAAGGAGAAAGAAGGTAGACAAGAAAGAGCATGTGTCAGAGGGGATCAAAATGGAGCAAGGTGTTGCAGTGGAGGGAAAGAGGAGGTCGGCTGCAGATGCTCTCAACAGGCAGATTAAGGAGGAAGTCACATCTGGAAGTTCATATAGGTAAATATGTTACAAATCTGCTTCGTGTTTATGCAGTTAATAACTTTGTCCTTGTCTAGTAATCCTGCTTTAATTGCCTGTGATGTGATAGGCTATACAATTCGTGACACATTCATATATTGCTATTTTAGTGAAATATTAACAGATATTAAAATAGAAATATTAACTGAACAACATCTAGCTGTTGATATAACTTGGATAGGTTGATTCCCAGTTTACAATGATTTGGTTCCCAGAAAATCCTGGTAAGTTTAGTTTATGGTAATTATAAAAATTAAAATGGATAAAATATGTATGTATATGTTTTCTTTAAGTTGTCACAAAAACACCCGGCGACATTCGTGAAGGTTATTTATTATAGATCATACAGGAGCCATATACGTTCATCAGCAATTTTCAACATCTGCCAACAATGCCCTGATCTAAAATTAAAAAATCACTTTTACATAAATGTAACTATTAAATATATTAATTTAAGCAGTTTTGTGTGCATTATTATTTGCATTATGGATCTGCATTTGATCAGCAACATTATTTGTAATCCTGTTTTCTACATATCTCCATTTAAACAGCGTCAGTGGTTCTAAAAATGTATAAATTGGGGGCTTTAATTCTATACAGTCTATATTTGGGGGAACCAAACATAAAAACCCTGATTGATTATCCATCAATCTGATTACTAAGTACTTTTCTATTTTGATATTGAACTTAAGAGTCAGTATATCAGATCACTGCAGCTAATGTATATCCTCTGAAACAAAAGATCAATGAACCCTTATCTAAGCACAAGATTTAGATCCAGTCTTTGAAAAATATCAAGTCACCAGTGTAATTTCCTCTCTGTGGGTGTCTACCCCAAAATATGTTGAGTCATTCTTGAGTTTTCAGATCATTTTGTGCACACTCACGCTGCATAAAGCTGTAATACAACAGATGCACCTCATGTCCCAATTAGTTTGTCCTGATTTCTTTACAAGGGCGTCTGTTTTGGTTGAATAATTATGATGAATATTTAGTCTTTAAATAGGTCGGAGCCTCAACATCAGATGCCATCAAAATAAAGCATATATTGCCACATGGTTGCTGATCTGTTTGTCAGGTTATTCAATGAACCACAAATCATTTTTAATTATATGTATAATTTCTTTATTTACAAAATCTCTTCGCTTCTCTAGGACAGAGTTTAAAGCTTACAGAGATGTCAAACCAGTGAAACCCATTAAAGCAACATCTCAATATAAAATCCTGGTAGAGGAGAAGACCAGCCTGGAGACCAGTTACAGTGCCACCTATAAAGGAGAGCAGGTCAAACCTCAGGCCACAGATAACAAGCTGCTGGAGCGCCGCCGGATACGAAGCCTGTACAGTGTACCTAGCAAAGAGTCCAGCAAGGTAGGATGCTTTCTCATGTCACCAGTTTGTGACCGATCACAGAGTTTGTTGTGCTGTATTGCCCTGTTTTATTATTATAGGAATGATAATATGAATAATTTCAGAAATGTGGGTAATCATTAGAAACTTCATTACACTGTGAGTGATGAAACTGTATTGTAAGAGTAAGAATTTTGTGAAATATTTTATTAATATAGGGTCAGTGTAATGCTATCAGTTCTGAGATAGAAAAAGCCTTCAGAGTTATTTTTATTTGTAAACAACTGTAGTTCTTTTCATGTTTAGACATTTACAGATTTTAGTCTAATTTCATTTTAATTAAAAGTAATTGTATGTGCTTGTCATTTTTATTAGTTTTTGTCTATATATACACTACCGTTCAAACATGTGGGGTCTGTAAGATATTTAATGGTTTTTAAAGATGTTTCTTCTGCTCATCAAGGCTGCTAGCCTGGCTTCCACGACCATACGAGCTTAATCTGGCCAATCTGAACGATTGTTGCTGCTCGGTACACGCCAGCTTTGAAAGCCGTTTTGGTTTCCGATCGCAGAACTACTGCGTCATCACGTTACACCCGCCTCTCTGGTGCCGGAGGTGGGGGAGAGCTCGTTTCTCATTGTTTTTTCTCATTTCCCATTTTTTTTGGGAACAGAAATGCTCTAAAACGGCAGCTTGGCCAGACTGACTTTGCTCGCAAAATCGAATGTAGCGTCACAGGAAGTATGGGCGGGCCCAGGCTACAAGGCTGCATTTAATTGATTAAAAATCCAGAAAAAAACTGTAATATTGTGAAATATTATTTCAATTTAAAATAACTGTTTTCTGTGTGAGTATATTTTAAAATGTAATTTATTCCTGTGATACAAAGCATCATTACTCCAGTCTTCAGTGTCACATGATCCTTTCAGAAATCATTCTGATATGCTGATTTAATAGTAGAATTGTCAATGTTGGAAACAGTTGTGCAGCCAAATATATTTTTTGGAACCTGTGAATTCTTTTCTTTGACGAATAACAAGTGAAAAACAACATAATTTTTTACCAAATATAAAACATTTCTAAAATGTAAATCTATGCTATGAGGTTTTTTGTTAATTTAATAGATCTTTGGTTAATAAAACTATTAATTTCTTTCAAAGAATAAAGAATAAAAATGTACTGATCCCAAACTTTACATTAAAATACTGTAACAGTAGTTTTGAACATTATTATCCATTTTAAATAAATACTTCTCTTTTTAATATTTTAATGATAAAAAAAAAAACTATTAAGCAGCTCAACTGTTTCCAACACTGATAATAAAAATCAGCATATTAGAATGATTTCTGAAAGGATCATGTGACACTGAAGACTGGAGAAATTATGCTTGTATCACAGGAATAAATTACATTTTAAAATATATGCACCCAGAAAACAGTTATTTTAAATAATAATATTGCACAATATTACAGTTTTTTTCTGGATTTTTAATCTAATAAATGCAGAATGCCTTGATTAGCAGAAGAAACATCTTTAATTTTTGAATATAGTGTATATATATATATATATATATATAGGAAAAATAAAACTATATAAAAGACTATAAAATAATACAATATATATATATATATATATATATATATATATATATATTAAACCTCATTCCATGCAACGTTATTTTAGTATTATTTGTAATATATTATAGTTAGTTTTCATGTTTTCAGATTTTAGTAATTTTATGTGCTAATATTCTAGCTATTTTAATGTAATTTTTGTACATTAATAATTTGTAAGTTTTTCATCTAATATTTTTCTTATATTTTGTTTCAGCTTTCTTTCAATTAATGAAATCAATTTTAATAGTTTATCATAAATATAACAACACTGATTGCATGACGTGATGTTTTTGAAGAATTATTTTGGTTGATATTTGCCATGCAGTTAAAAAAAAATTCAGTAAACATTTTTTCTTCATCAGAAGAGATTTAAAAAATTGAGCGTGATATCACTTCCTCACCAGTAGATCCTCAGCAGTGAATGATATGCAGCTGATAAAAACATTAGAATAATCCACAAGTACAAGTCCAGTCCATCAATGTCTTGTGAAACTTACAAATTTCTCCTAATCTGTTCCAATTAAAAAAAAAAAAAAAAGGTTTAAATCATGGTTGGCCAATTTTTGGTCAAGTATTTATTTAAAAGAGCGTTCATGGATTGGACATCAGAGGCTTTTTTACAGAAGGATTCTTAATCAAAGTCTTATCTCTTATTAGCCTGGGGGGTGGGGGGCTATGGTCTCGTTTCTCATTGGTTCCCACTTTTTTAGAAACGGAAATGCGCTAAAACGGCAGTTTTGCCAGACTGACTTTGCTTGCGAAATTGAATGTAGCGTCACATGAAGTATGGGTGGGCCCAGGCTAATCTCTTATATTAGAACATTTCAAAAATCAAGATTTTCTAGATTAAGGTTTCTGTCCCGGGTAATACATTATTCAAAATGTTTGTATTGGTCTTCAACGGAAGAAACTAATATGGCTTTGAAACAACTTTCTGATGAACAAATGATATAATTTCTTGGGTCAAATCATTCCTTTCAATGTAAAAGCAAATATATTGAAACAAGGAGAGTTTTCCAGTGTTGATGTGCATGTAATGTGTTGATGTAGCCCCTCCCTCTCTCACTCTCATAGGACTGTTCTGACAGTGACAGCAGCTCTGTTCTGTAGTCAGGTGTGTTCAGTGATTCTTTTGGACAGCATGGATCTAGAGTATTTCACCATACAGCTGCACCATCACGGAGATCCTGGGACTGATTCTGATTAAATCCTCTTCACAATGAGGATTTGCTGAACACTATGCTTCTTTTTTTTGTTGTTGCATGAAACAATAGTTTCTTCACTATCGAGAGGGGCTCTATTTGGCTTCCACTATAACAGAATAAAAATGATTTCCGCAAGGTTACTGGCTTCAGAAACACAGAGCCGAAGTGGTTGAGTGCCAAAAGATACTAATAGGGCTGCACTCCATTAGTATCAAAACTAAGCTCACATCGATCACTGCGATCATGCTATTGTGCAAGGCATTTGATTGAAGCATTGCTAGAATATGGAAACCTTGCAAAATAGCTTCCATAACTGGAAAGTAAAGGTAAAAGAGTCACATATTATATATGTTATATATAAACCTTTGTGACATGTTTTGATAGCTTGCTTGGATAGGACTTGGCTTAGATACAAGCTGTCATCAAAAACTAACTGCATCTCTTTTTTTTTTGAGTATGCAGAACAAATCACCTTTTGTTTTAAACACATCATCTGCATTTAGCACATTGAATAAGGCCCGAAAATCACATCCTAACACGTATTTCTGTCATGAGATACTAACTTGGATGCCACAATACTAATTGAAACATGATTCACATTTTCTGAATTATTTGACTGATATCATTTTAAATGTACAGTTTGCACTGGAGGGCCAGTCACTACTGTAAATTACACACTTTTCCTGTATATTTATTGTTTTTTTGGTTTTTTTTATATATATGGTGCTCAGAAGGTCTGAGTGCTTACTATAAAGGTTTGTGGGTAAAAATAAGAAACTACACTACACTGCTGTTCAAAAACTTGGAGTCTGTAATATTTGTACATATTTATGTATAAGCATCTTATGCTCATAAATTTATTTTAACAAAAAGATTACAGGAAAAACTGTAATATTTTGAAGTATTATTATTATTCAAAGTAAACATTTGCTATATAATATGCAATAGATTCCTGTGATGGCAATGCTGGATTTTCTTCCATTTTCCATTTTTCCATGATATATTTTGATGAATAGAACGTTCAAAAGAGCAGCATTTATTTGAAAGCTTTTGTAAAATTAAATGAAAAAATGAAAAGTCACTTTTGATTAATTTAATGTGACCTTGCAGAATAAAAGTCTTTCAGTTAATAAATAAATATTACTGACCTCAAATTTTAAAATTGCAGTGTATATGGCAAAAGTAATAAAGCATATATTTTTATATTTATTTTTAAAAAACAAACAGGAATAGTTAAATGTATAAATGATATAAAATATATAATAGGCATTTGTTCATGTGTGTTGTTTTGCTGTTTGGAATAATCCACCAAATGTCCCAATTTTTGTTCCTGTAGGTGGAGAGGCAAAATATATCGCTTTCCAAGCCAAAAAAGACAACAAGCCATAGCAAAACAGTGAAAAAAGCAAAGGAGAAGCCAGTCCCCGGGAGTCAAGCTGCCAAGAAGAAAACCTCAGTGAGCAACAACCAGGAGCCAAAGCCAGAGGGAGGGGTCACCAAGAAAAGCAAAGAAATGATCAACAGACTAGCCGAGGGAAAAGATTAAGTGCACTTTTGTGTTTGGGGGGGGGGGGGTTGAGGAGGCTATAATACGGAATAGAGGACTCTCATCCCCTTGTTCATGACCTTACTCTAATGGCCCAACTCTGATGGTGTCTTTACCTACGTATTGTAGTGGATCAAGGCTTGTCTGCTTGATTTGTCTTGACTGTGTGGCCACTGTCCAGTCTATAATGAATCTATCTTTGCTTTTGCCCCGCGTCTGCTCCCTTTCCATATACATCAATAGCTTTCTCTGTGGCAAAGATGATTCACGGATCCTTGTTGCATGCTGCCTCTGAGCAAATGGCCATATGCCTTATTATATAAGATAAGGTTTTTGCTTTATCTTGCATTGAAAGATATTTACTGCAAACAATAATGGTCTTTTCTTTCAAGCAATCTAATGTGATATGGACTTAGCACTCTAATTAGATGCACCGATAGTATTGCTCAAACACTAAGATGTAATATTTGTCACCACACAGTTGGATTATACCAATGTTGTATTCCACACAATCAACCAACAATGAACACAAGAACTGCATGTTTAAAGATTGTGTGACACCTGAAATTAGCAGTTAGGGGCCTTACAAGTCCACAAGAGCACCATGTTTAACAAATGGACACGATCAAGCTGTATTATTTGAATATTTCACTTTGTTCGACAACAGTGCCAGCCATTTTTAAACCAACTGAGGCATGGTCTCTCTTAAAGTGTTGTTGTTACTTTGTAGTGTAGAGCATTATGCTATGGAGACCTATTTACGCTTAGCTTTCTCTGCTCTCAATAAAGCAATGTTCAAATGTGCTCTCATATGCATCATGCTATGTAATAAGAGAATTTGCTGATGTAAACCTAAAACTGCCTGCGTTCCTCGTGTATGCTGTAAAACAGACGATTGAATTGGGAAGAATGCTGCTGAGCATACAGCTGAGGTTCATGTGATTGAAGAAGACAGAAGCATGCCCTTCATAGTCATCTGTATGTTAATCATCATTCTGACCTGATCTGGTCTGGAGGGGTGAGAGCCCTCTCAGTGTAAATCTACAGCCTCTTGGTCCCAAGCTCCTCCTGGGTTGTCCTACACGTGCTGTGCACACCATTCTAGGTGCTATCCTCAAGCTATGCTTTCCATAACAGTAGTGCCTGTATATTGAGCAACATAGGGCCATCAGATGTCCAAGTGGTAATTCTAAGTGTGATGTGCTTGTGTTGTGAGCTTGCATTGAATGAAATTGATTAAAATCATTAAAGCAATACTTTGGTGATGTGGTTTGTTACTTTGAACCTTGGAGGTGGATGGTTCTCAAGACATCATATTTTTAGTGGATATCAGCCTTGTGCAACACATATATTGATAAAATATGCTAGAATATACAGTTTGTACAATATAAAAGTTTACATTGAATGATATAACATCAAGGTTGATGTCTGCATCAAGTTCTTTATAGAAAATTAATAGAACAGGAAATGTATTCTATTTTTGTTTGGTTTAGTTCTAAAATAAGTGGTTATTTGACTTGAGAGCCTTTTTTGGATATAAATGAAGCAGAGTAGAGAAAAACTGACCCACAGTAGTTTTTTTTTTTTTTTTTTATGTAATGATATTAATAAAACTAGAAGCATCTTACTCTTTAAACACAGTTCGGGATGGTGGGCCTTCAATGTCAGAGAGAAAAAACATTGCAGATTTCCAGCAGCGACTCAGTCGTCCTCGCAAAATGTAATAAATAATTCAAGTCTCAGGCTCTGCATAGTGCTGGCTAATTCAAGTTGTACGAGTACCTGCACGAGTAGTGTTTGGGGGTGGGAGAAAATGAACAATATTGGACACTGGACACCTATTAAAAATGTGAAAAGCATAAATGTAACTGTTTTTGTAGGTCTATATCTCAGAATGTGCAACACCCCATTTCTAAAGTCAGAGAACAGCATAAAAACCTAACATTCTTAAATGCAGCTACTTCTGATCATATTTTAATGTAGATTATAATAAATAACCTTCCTTTATCACCCATTTTTGGAATATTTGAAAACATGTCCGCACATGCCCTCCAGTGGTTATTTTGTGCTGCTATTTTTTTAACGCGTTTACATAAAACCAATAAAATACAATTGTTGTTTATTAATGTTAACATAATACCAATAACAAAAGTAACATTAAATTATTTAATTTCATGTTTACGAGCGACAGTAACACTATCCTAATAAATGTATAATATATGTATAATAATTTCTTCTGTCCCATAGGTATTAAAATATATTGTTCATTCACTTCCACACAGTTGTAAAACTATTTTTTACCTTCCTCTTTTTAAAATGTAAGCAGAAAGTTTCAGCAAGGCTTTTATTTTGTCCGTGACACGGAAACACACGTCACGACCTTCTCCATCCTCCCAAACAAACAAATTACCCGCGTTCCTGTCTGTTTCCCCATCAGCTCAAATACATGAAGTTTTAGGTAATATAATTTTCCGAACAACGAAGCAGTTTTACAGAACAGTGTCTAGTTACTCAATAAATTTTAAGACTATATTAATTTTCCTTTACATTAATGCCTGAATGTGTGCGCGCGCTTCTGAGCCTCGACCAGTTAATAAAACTGAACTAACGTTAGCAAGTGACCCTCAGCTCGCTCTAACATCACAGTAAGTGAATTTAATCATTTATAACCTATCTAGCAGTATCAGAGTGTTGTTTGAGATTTGTTAGCGTGTGTATAGTGAAGTAAACAACCAGCGCTTAACCTTGTTTATATTACGAGTTAATAAACGTTTGTTTACATCGCACCAGCATACGTCTTATACGTGAGCTGTTTAGAAGGTTGTCATTGCCATAAGCAATATCCCCAGTATTGAGAAGTATTTATGTAGTTGTTTGCTTTCTCAAAGATTAGGATGGCAAAAAGAAGAAATGTCTCTAAAATAGTGGTGGCATGCGAGTGGGCATCATGCATTTTCAAGAGTCAAAGCATGGAGGAATTGAGTGATCACATGTCTCTACATCTCAAAGAGCACCTTGGGGAAGGAGATGCCATGGAAGAATTGGGTAGGATGTTGTAATGCATTCAGAAGTAGATGAATACTGTCTTTAATACAATGTCAGTGGCAACATTTGAATTTTATGTTAATTGGTAGTGCATATATTAAGATGGTTGTGTTTGACATCATGTCTGTTATAGAGGACTATCCGTGTTTATGGAGGGGCTGTGAGTTCCTGGCGATGGGAAGCCAAAGTGAGCTGATCGCTCATGCCCATTTCCACATCTTCCACAGCAAACTGAAATACATTGGGACTCAGCTCCTTGAATCTCACCCCGAACTGCCTAGTTGCACTCAGGATCTTCACAGCAGCAGCCTAGTCCCAGATGTCTCTGAGGGCTTCATCTGTCAGTGGCAGCACTGTGATGTTAGTATTGTAGCATGTTGACTTCTATTCCATATCTTTGATCAAAAATCCTCTGCAGTGAATGGGTGCCATCAGAATGAGAGTCTAAATAGCTGCTTAAAACATCACAGTAATCCACAGGACTCCAACCCTTCAAGCCCTCTATCCATAATATTGATTTCTCAAGTGAGAAAGTCAGTCTTATCTGGAATTCATTCTGTGGAGAGATAAGCGTTTATTGTTTGTGTGATTAAGGGTTAGTTTTGATGGCACCCTTTCACTGCAAAGCATCCGTTGGTGAGCAAGTAATGTAATACTGAATTTCTCCAAATCTGTTCCGATGAAGAAACAAACTCATCTACATCTTACATTTTCAGCAAATTTGAATCTTTGGTTAAGATATTCCTTTAAATTAGACATTATATAATGAGCTTGTCGGGTTTTTTTTGCTTCAACAGAGTTCCTTTAATAATCCTGAGTGGTTCTACCGTCATGTTGACATGCACGCACACTGCACTGAGCTCCAGCCGCTTCCTGATCGACAGCAGGCTCTCTTCTGCAGCTGGTCAGGTAGGCGCTTTCTGCAAAACGGGAATGATTCACCAGTGTTTATAATATTCTTGTGTGAAATGCATTTGCTATTTTTGCAGGCTGTGACGCTTTCTTCAAAATCAAGTACCGTCTACGTGAGCATCTGCGCAGTCATACACAAGAGCGGCTGGTCGCTTGTCCCACCTGCGGCTGTATGTTCTCTAGCAATACCAAGTTTTTCGACCATATCCAGAGACAAGCAGAACCAGAAGGTCAATTTATTTCAAATACTTTTTCTTCACTCACTGACAATACAGCAACACTGATGTTTAATAATGTCCAAATGTCTCTAAGCTTGTAGTCTATGTTTTATTGCAGATTCTCTTACATGTGGACATTGTGACAAAGCCTTTGCCAATGAGCGACTGCTGAGAGATCATGTTCGTCAGCATGGTGAGTTAAAGTTTGATACCTAATTTGAGATTAATTACTCAATTACTGACATAATATGAGTGTGTACTGTGTATATTTATGCACACACATGCATGTATACATTTAAGAAAAATGTTATGTTTATATATTAAATTGAATTATAAGTAGAGCTGTCAAACGATTAATCGCGATTAATCGCATCCAAAATAAAAGTTTTTCTTTACATAATATATGCGTTT